>JABWTJ010000057.1:2260294-2542880 GCA_016801875.1 Solanum sitiens | reverse complement strand
CTCTCTCTTTCCCTAATTAGCAAATAATGAGGTATAAAAGATGAGGATAACCCAATAAGTAACTCAGTGTCCATCTCCGTTACACAACCCAGAAGTTGAGATTAGTAAACAGTGACCCCGAAATTTAATAATTATAGCAAGAATAGTCCCAAACCCCCTTTACACTGTACTACCCCGAAAATTACGACCCAGACGGGATTACGCAACCTGTGATGGTCCATCGTGCCTACGACGGTCCGTCCTGCACTTCCGTCACGACGGACAGAGAATTGCTCTCAGTACCCAATTCTCAAGAGTTGAAGTGTTTTGAAACGGAACCTCACAACGGTCCGTCATGTCTGTGACGGTCCGTCCTGCAGGTCCGTCACAGACTTCAGAGAATTGCTCTCAGTACCCAATTCTCAAGAGTTGAAGTGTTTTGAAACGGAACCTCACAACGGTCCGTCATGTATGTGACGGTCCGTCCTGCAGGTCCGTCACAGAGTTCAGAGAGTCGATTTCAGCACTCAAATATAAGAATTCCAAGTGTTTGGAACGAGACACCCTCGACGGTCCGTCGTGCCCATGACGGTCCGTCGTTGGATACGTCGTCTCAGAAAGTTTTCCAGAAATAAAATCTGCTGCTCAAAACGACTAAGCAGGTCGTTACAATTAGATTATTTGTAATAACTGGAGAGAAAAGGACATGTTGAAGCTTGAATTTGTGATTTGATGCATTAAAGTTAACATTACCAATATAAGAGATTGGAAGGGTATTACCATTACCCATGACGATCTCTTTCGAACAGTGTAAGTCTTCCGTAGTAGTTAGACTATGTGTGCTTGACGCAACATGGTGGGTGGCACCACTATCAACAATCCATAGAGCTGACTGGGTCTGGAGGTGTGCAGCATAATTAGCATGCTCTTGAAGATGATTGTGAGAATGTGTTCGGCAGACACGAGCATTGTGACCTCTACCATCAGAGAGTTGGTACTAGAGGTTGTTGTTGGAAGACTGCTGTTTTGGATTGTTTCATCGAGGTTTCTTATTGTTACGCCAAGATTGATAACGATTTGGATGATTCTATGCATTGGATTATCAAGTATTTTTCTGGTTATTGTTGGAGCCCTGTCGGGTAGGAGTGGAAGCAGTACCTTGAGCAAAGTTGGCAATAATGGGAGTAGAAGGTGTCTTCTTGGCTTCCTCATGCTGAAGGAAAAGCTCCTGGTCAAGGAGCTTTTCATATAATTCTTCAGAGGTGATCGCCAAATCTCGAGCGTAGATAACAGCTGAAATTTCTCGAAATTCAGACCCAAGACCAGTGAGAATCTTGACAATCAATTCTTCATTGGAGCCAGGGGAGCCAGCAGTTGCAAGTTCGTCACAAAGAAAGCAAACTTAATGGAGATAGTATGCAACAAGACAAGAGTCCTTGGAGAGACGGGCTAGACGGTCTTTAAGAATAAAGATATGATTTTGAGATTTATTTGCATAAGCAGTATGCAAGGCATCCCAAGAGACTTTGGCATTTGGAGCAGAAGAGACTGTACTGCCAATGGCCACATCTACAGTTGCCAAGATAGCATTTTGTATAAGCTGATCTTGTATAAACCATGAAACATATGCATGATTGGATACTTCGAGGTTGTTTTCAGAGATGGATTTGGAATGGATTGGGATCTATCCATAAAGATAACCAAAGAGGTTGTGTCCACATATAAGCATGGACACCTAAGCCTTCCACAATGAAAAGTTATTGCTACCGACAAGTTTGATGGTGATTTGAGTAACCGGATTGAATTGGAAAACAGTCTTTGAGCTGGAGATGTTGTTGGCATTGATGACACTTGTATTTGTGGCCATATTTTGCTAGATGTGTGTGGGATGGGAAGGAAAAAAGGATCAAGATTGTTAAAGCAATAGAACACTAAATACCATAGAGAGAAAGAGAAGAATTGGAGTCGATGTAGATGAACTGATAATAGGTACAATACAAATAATCTATATTTTCTCCTTGGTGGATAATAATAGGCACAATACAAATAATCTATGCAACTTCAACATCTCTTGGCCAACGGAATTTAAAAAAAAAGAATAGCCTATTCCTCAGTCTCTCATATGGTTTCATAATTATAGGAATTAGTTCTCTAACTGATACGGGACTTAATTGATCCCTTTTACAAATAATCTCTTATGGATTTATTGGTGCTGCACTTTTTTTCTTGGCGGGAACGACTTATGATATGATCCGTGTTGTTTATCTAGACGAAATGGGCGGAATAGCTATTCCAATGCCAAAAATGTTCACGATGTTCAGTAGATTTTTGATGGCTTCAGGCATGAGTGGTTTTGTTGCCGAATTGATAGTATTTTTTGGAAGAATTACCGGCCAAAAATATCTTTTAATGTCAAAACAACTACTTATTTTTTAATGGCAATTGGAATTATATTAACTCCTATTTATTCACTATCTATGCCATGCCGGATGTTCTATGGATACAAGGTATTTAATGTCCCGAAGGATTCTTTTTTTTATTATTCTGGATTGCGGGAGTTATTTCTTTCGATCTCCATCTTTTTACCCGTAATAGGTATTGGTATATACCCCGATTTCGTTCTTTCATTAGCAGTTGAAAAGGCCGAAGTTATTCTATCTAATATTTTTTTGTATAGATAATTGGATTACAGAAATTAAAAAAAACCTATGCATGTTTTTAAAAACATTCTTAAACAATGAAAAAGAAGTCTTCTTTTTTTCTTCTCCTAACTTATGAATTAAGTAAAAACACTGAAATTGAACTACATTTGGTAGAAAACTATGTGAAGCATCAATACAATATTTGATTCAACGGTCCGCATATTGGTTCATACAATGAGTCGCCCGCTCTTGTATTTGTAATAACCCCCTCCTCAGTTATGCCCCTATTTCTTCTACAATGTTTTCCATTGTTCTTCTTTAACAAATTTAAAATAAAATAGTTTATGTGCTAAGAACTTAGGAGTAAAGTACACTACATAGTACTTATAACATGGAGATATGTAAATGATAAAGGTTCTTACCTTGCATGTCCTTGTATTGTGAGCTGATGCACCACACTTACCACATGTCATTTTAGTTCATTTTCTTGAACGAGTCCACTCCCCTGCTCGTTTAATTAATGTACTCTTTTCTCTAGTTCTTTTGATCTTTGGTTTTTTAATAATTTCACAAGATTAGTTGGGTCTATTGCATATTCTTGCAAAACATTCTAGATTTTTTCCTCTTACATGCATCAACTTTGCTCTATATGTCATCAAGTACAACTAATTTCATTCATTCGTTAATTCTATCTTTAGGCACAACATAACTTTGATGGCATATGGACTTGGAATTCTAGTCAACTGTCATGACCTACATGCTTATTTTTTTTACATCAAGATGTTTATCTTCACCCTTTGACACTACATATTCAAGACCACCATTGAAATCAACATTATATAATTAAGGTATCTTCATGTATGCAATGAACAATTTCATACACTTAAAACTATAATTAATTACTAGCCCATTTACTTGCATTCTCTTCATTCTCTCTAACCTATTAATTATCTTGATTATTATATCTTCAAGCATTTTTAACATTGGCTTGCCTCTTGCTTTCAGGATTCAAGAATTGAAGGACTTTAAGAAATTATAATCAACTATTTAATTTTTGCATATAATATTCAAATATGCTCTGCACCTTCTCTCTGGTGGATACCTAAGCAAATCCTTGACAATACTTTTTGACAATGCACAACATGAACTCAACTAGTACTTTAAATTTTCCTTATAAGTACTCCAAATAGTCTACCAAAGCAATTTTCCATCACTTTTGACCTAAATCTCTTCATCCAATTGGCATCAATGTGTGTATAATCAATAAAAGTGAATAGTTTGTTGATAAATTCAAGAGAATAAAATAATCAAAAAGTATTTGTGCTAAGACAAAGGAAGAGGCTTTCTGACTTCTTCTAATAGTCCTTGTACGTGTCAAATAAGTAAATAGTAACAAATTTTTATAAAAGGTAGAAAAGATTATTCAAATAAACACAAGAAGTTATTTACCTTCTGAATATCATACATAGAGGTGACAATTTCACCATATTTTAGATTCAATGAATTGTTTAAAAGTTGTAGAAACTATTTCCATGCTCTAATTGTCTTTTTATCAATTACAACTCATGTCAATGGGTAGAAGCAATTCTAACAATATTGTGTCATAGCCACCAAAATTTGTTCCTTGCATTGACCTTTCAAGAAGATTTCAACTAGTACAATAAAGGGTTTCAATCATTCTTTCCATCCCAACTTTAGTTTATTGGCACATATGTTTCATTCTAATAAATTTTATTTTATCTTGTTCCAATCCTCCTTTTGATAAATTAATTACAATATCACTATCAAGATTGCTTAGCCTAATGAGACATCCCGCCACAATGCCAGCTGATTTGCGTCCGGAGAAGGGCCAGAAGGGTCTAGAGGTTTGTCAGAATGTTCTAGAGCCCCGGAGAAGGCTAGAGAATTCCGTAGAATTCTCTAGAAGGCGCGACAGCCGTTCTATAATAGTGCGGAGAATTCTAGAAGGCTTGAGGCCGTTTGGAGGAGCGGACCGTTCTAGAGTTTTGTAGAGAACTCTAGAAGGTTCTAGCCGTTAGGGGCATGTTCTAGAGAATGTGGAATTCTCTAGAACATGGACTAATGTGTAAATAATTAGGGACTTGTAGAGTTATTATTATTTACACATAGGCCCTTAGGGAGTTGTATAAATAGAGGGCCAATTCATTTGTAAATCATCCATCCAACAATCCAACAACCAACCAAAGAAGTAATAAAGACTTCTTCCTCTAAATCTCTCTCTTTCTAAGTCTTCCTTTGCATTTCTCTTAGCGATCTTAGTGTGAAAGGCTTACTTGAGCTTACAAGATCGTGAAAGATTCGTGAGTAAGTTGTCAAGTGCCGCATGGAGTCTTAGCGAATACTCTAAGTCCGTGACACTAAGCTCATTTGCATAAGCCCCAATTCTGTTGTAATCATCTAACGAACTTTCCTGTAATTTTTGAAGAGCCATTCTCTTTGACCTTTTCAACTTTGAGGAACTTACATTCAAGTAGAGCTGATCCTTCAAGTCTTGTATCATATCTTCAAGCTTGTATTGAAGATTATTATGAACTTCATTCTTGAAATATTATGCTAAAATAGTTGTACAAGCTTTAGAATTTTTAAATGCATCCTCACAATTGTGATTTGTTTTCAGTGTTTAAACTTAAAATCTGGACCTTGCCATATTGTGAATGAAAAACATAAATGAACAAACACTCATGAATTTATAACTCAGACTTGTTTTGTCACTTTCCTCTACTATAGGCTTGAAATTTGTATAAAAATAGAAATTCACAATTTTTTTTGCCTTATTCAAGTCCTTGAAAATCGTGGAGGAATGAAGTTCTTAGTAGTGACTGAGTTCATCATTTACTTTTTTAGTTTTTTTGCATCTTAATGAGCTTTAATTGATCAAAATTATATTCATTATCATCAGACTTGTCATTATCACTAAAGCCACTTTTTATTCAGCATCACTCTCATATTCACATTCTACCAAATATGCTTCACTATGGTGAATATTATTTGGTGTAGAAACAATTTCTTCAAAATCATCCGCATGAAAGAGATGAACTACCTTAAAATTTTCATTTAATAAATATTGGAGAGAATGTAATATCCCATATAGAAATAAGGGCATATGTGTCATTTAGCTTTTATTTCTAAATAAAAGAAATAACATGTTTGACTGTTATTTGATCTCAATGGAATTGTTTGAAAAAAAAATAAAGATTGAGCTGAAACCCTATTGGACTGCGTCTGGCAGCAAATAAAAAAAAAGGAAAATCTTTGGAGGGAAAGAACGCAACATCTATACAAGATGCGGTTCAAAATACGAACCTAGATTCAGCGACAAAGAACAACACGTGATTCAGGTAACTTATGGAGAGGAAACCCACCCTAATCAAGTCGGACTTTAAGGTATTGTTTTATTCCTTCGACATAGATATGAATATTATAGTGGGTAAACAATCAATACGCAGTAGTTTATTTTGATGAGTTTTGATAACTATTGAATGACCCAAGTCATGAAAAATGGAAGAAATAAATTTGGTGCAGCACCTTGATAATGGAGATAAAGATTATTGGATGAAACTTGGGATTGAAAAAATTAACAGAATCGTTTGAACTCTATGAACATAATGAATAGATAGTATGAATGGGAATAGTTTTTCAATTATGAATTTGTGAAGGTTATGGAGAATATGGCAGACTAAATTTAAGCACTTAAAGAGGCAGGCAGGAACCTAATGGTTGGGTATTCAAGATTCTTTATGAATTAGTCTAAATGGGAATTTTAACACAGATTTAGATGATGTGAATATAGGTTGATCGAATGAAAGTCGTACAGAAAACATGATGTGACAAGTTTGGTATTTCAACACGAGTACTTGAGTAGTATTCTTACCACAATAATTCATGTTTTACAATTTGCATGATCTTCATATGGTTTATAAAGTAAATATGTTACTGAATATTTTGAACTTGCATGTGGGACAAGTCTTTTACTGGATATAATACTGAAAAGATTATTTGAGACGATCACATTCTTACAAGATATGATTACTATTACTGAAAAGGTTTTACACTTATTTGAGAAATAATATTTTTGACAGGTGATTGTTGAACTTTGAAATGATATGATTTGATAAGATTTAAATGCTCTATTTGATTTTGAAATGCTTTTACTGATTACAAGAAGAATAAAAAAATGGGAGTAGACCTTGATGAATCCCGTAGCTAACGGCGGGATTGTTAGAACTAGTGCACCTTGTAATTACTGATTTATGATAAAGCCCTTGCTGGTGGGATGTGGAACTAGTATACAGTTACTGATATTCCTCGAGTAGGCATCTACTCATGTGAATCTTTACGAGGAGTTCACTGTTATTGGTTACTTGATAAAGAGAAGGCCACTCTGATTACATGACTCATCCTTGGAAACCTCCCAGATATAAGATTTGATATGAAATTGTTTTTCTGAGTTTACAACTATAAGATTTGATATGGAAAGGTTTCTCTGAGTTTACTATTGGGTATTTATATTGATTTTGCTTATATGAGGCACAAGAGATTGAATATTGTTATTGTTTCTAAAAGAACACTATTTCATCGTTATGATTATTGTACTAGCATGTTTTCTGACTTGTCCCTCATTAAAATGGTTGTGGTTAAGTATTATTACTCACTGAGCTAGCGTCTCACTCGTCACTATATTTTTTTTACAGAGAATACAAGTGACTTTGGTAAGGTCTAGAGCTTTCGAGTTGATAATTTATGGTGAGCCCCGCACTTGTTTGCGTGGATAACAAGCTTATTAGTTGTTATAGACATTTGTTGAAATTCTTAGAGTCGCTCCATAGTCATTTCTTTTATTAGAAGTTATGAGTATTCTTTCGTATTGCAAATTGGTCTCTAATATGAGACTTATGTTTTGGAGTTGGAATTAGTATGTTTACTCTTCGAATAATTTATTGATGAATAAGGTGGGAAAAAGATGAGATTTATTGATTTATGTTACAGGTAATTTCAGGATAGGCAGAAAAACAAAGGAAATTCTGTCCGATTTTCTGTAGATGTTTTGTTAAGGCTTGCTTTGGAACTCTTCTCCTTAGCGCCGATCACGATTCTAAATTAAGTCGTGACGGTGTACTAATTCCTTTAAATCCTTCAATTAAGTAAAAAAAATTCAGAAGACCGTTTCACAAGTATTTGTTTCACAACAACAAATTTTAATGTTATTTATGTATTCTTTCACTATCTTATCTTAGTCTAAGAGATCTACATCAATGTCTCTCCTAGTGGCAACATACTTCTTTTCATATATTAATTGTGGTTTTGTAATTCATTTACACCTATAATGCAACACAAGATCAACAAAAAGATCTTTCATATTAAACTAATAAAAAACAAACATAACGAGCGTGAGTCATAGTGACATAATGGGTAGAAATGAATAAAATTCACTTTAGGAACCTATACCAAAAAAAAGAATAGGTAAAACATACAAGAATAAATAAGATACACTTTATCAAAAAGGGCATAATTGGGACCAAGTCCTTATTGCTGTACAAACATAAGTAAGTTACATTTTAGAAATCTATAGTTTAAAAGAGAAGCAAAAACATACAGGATTTACATGTATATTACAACATAAACAATAGAGGGGAAAATCTTAACAAACAAAAATGAATAAGATACTCTTTAGAAATCTGTACTAGAAAAAACATACATGACCACGTGCTTATTACAACATAAACAATAGAGGAGAAAAATATGAACAAACAGGTCATGATAAACAATGAAAAGGCATTGAGACCACACACATCAAATTCAGATAACATAATACATATTTACATACAAACAAGTCATTTACGAATAATAGCATTCCGACGAAGTTCTTACTGCCGTACAAAAATGAATAAGATACACTTTGAAATCCGTACTAAAAGAAAAAAAACATACATGGGCCACATGTTTATTACATCATAACCTATAGAGAAGAAAATATATATGAACAAACATGCAATAAACAATGAAAAAAGTCATTGCCAATTTAAATAATATAATACATATTCATATATGAATAAGTCATTTATGAACAAGGGCATTGAGACCGAGTTCTTACTAATATGCATAAATGTAAAGATAAACTTTAGGAATCTATAGTAGAAGAAATAAAAAATATATAGGAGCCACATGTTATTACAACATAAAAATTGAGGGGAAAATATTGAACAAATAGGCCATAATAAATAATGAAAAAGGACATTGGGATCACACATATCAACTTTAGACTAAACAATATTTATTCACATACAAACGATTCCTTTATGAAAAATACATTGGAACCAAGTCCATACTACACGAATGAATAAGATATGAAACCACATGAATACTATTATTTTAACTCAAATTATTTCTTAAATCTAACATAACAAAAAAGGACCACCATATATGAGACAAAATTCACAAAAGATTATAAAAATCTAACTTGTTGCTATGCACAATTGAATAAGATGCGAAATCACAAGAATATTATTATTTTAACTCAAATAAATAAATAGTTATACCCGAAATCTTGTTAGGGATTTGTCTTGATTTTCTTACCTTATTTGAGGTTTAGTTTTTCCTAAAAAGAAATACAAAGTATAACCATAAACGTTTTAACATTTCTTGAAAGGAAAAGAATATTATTTTCTACCATATTTGGTTTATTCTTTTCTTAAAGGAAAAAATTGGAGATCTATAATGTATCCGAGCTGCATATTAATGTATTCGATTTGTATTTCTTTTTAAGGGATTAATGTAATTACAAACTAAAGAGGGATAAATTGTAATTTCATATTAAAAAACTATGTGATTCCTAAAATTTATTCTAATTTTTTTCTAAAACGAAAAACAAAGGTATTACCATTAATGCTTTAACTTTTCCTGAAAGTAAAACATTATTTTCTTCCATATTTGGTTTATTATTTTCTTAGAGGAAAAAATTGGAGATCTATAAATTAAAGATTCTGATTCTCTTAGAAAATCAACAATGACATCTACAATGTAGATATTTAAGAGTTCTGTTTATGGGGAGATTTATTCTTTCTACAGTTTAAATATTTTTCTTTATATTAGTTTTCACATAATATATTATGTAGTATAAAGTTTTGTCATTTAATTTATCATTGTCTTGATTTGCAATTGTAAGTTTCCGCATGACGCCCTAATCACTTTCATACTCAACAAATCTAACCTAACAAAAAAGGATCACTATATACAAAGACAACATTCTCAAAATATCACAAAAATAATAACTATCTCAATGCACAAATCAATCAAACCCAAAATCACATGAATACTATTATTTGAAATAAAATAAACAAGTATTTGATTCTCTAGTCTAACATACCATAAGAGTATACAAATCACAAACCCTAAATACGTTTCTTTAACATACCAGAAGAGTATACAAATCATAAACCCTAAATACGTTTCTTTGACATCATAAACATAATAAAATAGAAAAATGATTTTCTAACCTATAGCCATAAATATCCACAAACTCTAGCTACTTTGAAACCCTAGTAGCGAAGAAAGATGCTAGCTACTTTGTAACCCTAGCGGCGAAAATAACTGGTTAAATGAAGCTTCTTTGGGTCCTTTTTAAGAAAAGTGTGAAATGTGGAAAAAAATTTAAATTAGGGCTATTAAATCATCTATGTGGAGGTGGGTGGGGTGGGAGTGCACATGGAGGTCTATATGACATATTACTACACACATTAGACCACATAACTCTTCCTTAAACAGAAGGGTAAGTCTGGTCCAATAGTAAGACAAGAAGGATACTTTTGAGCCAAAATAATGTTTAAGGGTATGTTCAATTCATTTCAAATAGTTGAAGAATATTTTTGGCCCTTTTCTTATTTAATAAGTATCAGTTATTAAGTAAGAATCCAAACATAATATAAAATAAGAAAGACAAATAGCCTCAAATTCGGCCCAAAAGCCATATGTGAAGCCCAAATCCAATGCCCAAGTTAAGATAGAAACCCTAAACCTATCTTCTAAATCAAAATAGTTGTTGCCTCATTCCCTTTGCTTTTCTAATCTTTTTTCTTTTTACAGAGAAAACTCCAACTATCTTTATCCAATGACAGATTCACCAGTCCTATTTTCGTGCAAACCATGAACAATTCTTTATCTCTTCTCCTTTCTCCCTCTCAGTGGTAGATTTGGCCAACATAAGATTCCAAGAGACTCTGCAATTTGTACAGAGTAAGTTTAGAGATGAATTTTGAATTAAAAATGACTAATTTAATTCTTGAAATTCCTCTAAAACTTGAGCCAAGAACCCTTGTTCATTCCTATAAATACCAATATTTTGTATTTGAGTTTCGGATGTTTTTTTTGGGATCTCTATAGCAGCCTTGGTATTTATTTTTAGAAAAGAAGTTTCTCTCTCTCCCCCCCCCCCCCATAGTTCAATCTGTTGAAGTTGGAATTTAATCTTGTGTCTGTAAGGCACATATGTTTGCTTCATACTTGGCTGCTTTGAGTTTGGTTCGAAAATTGTCATGTATCTTGTCCGATGCTTGCAGGTTAATTTGTATCCCGAAATGTATTTTGTGGCGTGACTTAATTTGTCTCTATTCTTGACTTATTCAATATCGATTAAAGTTGAATTGTCTTGCTAATCTCTTTACCCTCTCTTTACTTGCATAAACTTTGGAGCAAAAATGGAATCCGAATTGAGGATTCTCGCCAAAATACAATTTCATGGACTCGCTACCATCATACCCGCATATGGAGTCTATGTCTTTGACTCTTCGGAATAGCAAGCAAAGTGAGTGAAACTCACTTGGAGTCACCTATGCCTATTTGTATCTTTAGCATTTATTTGTTTTTGTTGATTTTTCTTAACATGATGAACTTACTTATGTGATTTAGATGTGTTTTTATTTTTTTCTCTGTGGGGATAACTTACATAGGAAAAATCATCACGTTTAAATCTAATTACTTAGTTACCCACAACCTAATTATCGATAAACTATCTATCATATGTAAGTTTTTCTTTTTTTTGAAAGAAATCTAGCATTTATTTTAGCTCAAATTGATATTTTTTAAATGAAGCGTTTGTATGGGGTCATAAATTAGGTTTTGTACTCTGTTTTCTTATAGCCATGACTTTTGAGACTAGTAAAATTGTTTTAAGCAAAGGACTTTTTTATTTTCTTGTTTTCAAGTTTTGTCATTCTATTTCAATCAATTTTCAAATGTACAATGTATTTGAAGGTGCAAATAAATTTTAATACATGAACATTAACTCATATACTGAAACCTTTCTTTTACCATGCATTTTCGTACCAATTTTTGTACAAACAATTGTCATTTTAAACAAGCGATTTCCTATTGTTTTAAAAAAAGAATAACACAATTCAATTCTTTCCATATATAAGAGTTTTTCAAATGTTAAAATGTTTTCCTCTCATGTTTTTTTTGCAATTTTTTTAGCATTCTTTTTTAGTTTAATTAATTAACCTAAGTTTGACCGATTAAATATTTATTAACGGATCTTACAGGATGTCTTACCCCTTCCCTTTCAGGAAAATTTAGAACCCTTACCTAGAATCGTATAAGGTTAAGTAGACCTTAATGTCAAGTTAATAATAGGTATTATAATTTACCTTTCACATAATTTGATGACGAATCCTTAAAATAAGAATCACAATATGTTGTAATACAGTTTGGACCTCGAGTTAAAATGGGATATTACACCGTGTATACCCTTTAGAAACAAGGTGAGGCTTATAAACCTAACTATCTAAATCATTTTTGACTGCATAAATTAAACTACAACCACTAGTTGATTAACCTACAGTAAGTGAGACTAGCTATCAAGTACCACACGTATGTAAAACATACATGCAATCAATTATAGTCAACCTCCCTTCAAATTGAGGAAGTATTTCACCCATAGTCTTAGGGATAAAAGTAGAGGGAAAATGATACAAAGGAATAGTGGCATTATGATAACTCAAGTAAGTATAATATGGGTTAGTATTTTGAGTGGATTGCATGTCTTTTTCAAATGCATTCGATTGGCTAGGAGGAGGCAAGTCCACAGTAGCAACATTGTTTGACGCATAACATAATTCACTGGAGAATAGTGCTAGATGTGGATGACGATGATAAGTTAGGAGTGATGGAACTACAAGTAGAGATGTAGAAGTAACATTACATTCCTCAAAAGTCGATATAAGTACGACCTGAGAGGTAGGAGTAAGACCTCAGAGACATCAGGATGATTAGAAGATATATAGTAAGGTTGTGATTCAAAAAATGTACATCAGCCTACATAAGGTATCGAAGAAGATATGGTAAATAGAAACAATATCCTTTTTGAACACGAGAGTAACCAAGAAAGACACATTTAAGAGTACAAAGTTCTAATTTATCTTTCATTGGGGTTAGGCTAGGTTATGAACAAAGTATATGCTTCCAAGGATACGAGTAACTATATATGCCTAAGATTCTGACTTTGGCAAGGCCACAAATCTGGTAAAAATGTATGAAAGTTCACCTTGACAAGTAATTATATATTTGATTTAATTACTTTATGTCTAAGTATAGTCATGGTAGGACTACAACCTCAGTCAAAAATGTTTTAATGCAAACTTTAATATGATCATAACTTTAGTAAAAATGTCTTCTAAATAAAAAATATAAAAAACATATCTAGTTATTCCTTAGCTTTATTAGACAACAATGAATTCAACTGCTTCTTGCTTTACCCACAGTATTTGCGATAGTTTAATGAGAATTATATTGAATCATTAGAAATCTAAGTAAGAGAATACTTGAAAACTTTTCCAATCAGATAGAAGAGGAATAACCTAACTAATTAGGAAGAATCAACTCTTTATATCCTAGAAGTTACTGTACTGCTACTTTAGTTGGAAATAGAGATAAGAAAGAGGGCGGAGGAAGAAAGTGCGGAAGGTTGGAGACTTACTGAGAAATGCGATCCTACCACAAGATGAGGCACCTATATTGAAACCAGTTCATGTAACCATTGATCCAATGGATAATGTCTCTACAAGGATAAAAGGAAAGTTAGAAAATGGAAAAGAATAATCTGAAAACCTACCTCCAGTTAGCTAAGAAAAAGACCTGGCAAACAAGAGAAAGGTGTTGATGATCTATAGAAAGTGGAATACGAAGGTTAGATTCCATAAGGTTCCTTGCGGCGACATGGGAGAAAGATAGGGAGATCAAATTGGAAACCCTAACTTCTGGGAAACATGTTATAGAAGTTGATAGCCTCACTTAATGGGCTGGGTTTTCCGTTTTAGCATTGATTTTGGTCTAAACCAATTTTGGCAATTGGTCTTTTACATGTTTGTACTTGTTATAAAGTTTTTTAAAAAAAGCAAAATGTTGAGCTGGAGCTCCTTTATTTCAAAATAATTATGTCTGTACAAACAAGTAAAAGACCAAGCCATAATTGGTTTAGCCCAAAAAGAATGCTAAATGAAAAGCCAAGCCTAGTAAGTGAGGCTATCAACTTCTAAAACATGTTTCCTAAAAATTAAGGTTTTCAATTTGAGCTCCCTCTCCTTCTCTACATGTCGCAACAAGTGCCTTGTGGAATTGAACCTTCCGGTTCCACTCGATTTAAGTCATCAACACCTTTCTCTTGTTTTCCATGTTTTCTTCTTAGCTAGCAGAGGAAGGTTTTTGTTTTTTTCTTTTCCGTTTTCTTGATTTTCTAATTTTCATTTTCTCCTTGTAGAGACATCATCTGGCGGATCAATGGTTACCTAAGGTGGTTACAAAAGATCTGCCCCATCTTGTGGTAGGATCACAACTATCAATAAGTCTCCAACTTTCCCCTTTTTCTTCCTCCGCCCTTTTCTTCCTCTCTACATCTCTATTTCCAGCTGAAGTAGCAGTGGAGTAACTTTTAAGATATAAAGAGTTGATTCTTCCTAATTAGTTAGGTTATTCCTCTTTTATCTTATTGGGACTTTTTCAATTAATCTCTTACTTAGATTTCTAGTGATTCTATATAATGCTCATTTATGTACCGCAAACACTGTGTGCAAGGCATGAAGTAGTTGAATTCATTGTTGTCGAATAAAGTAAAGACAAATGATATTTGGGGGAAAGCTAAGCCATTACTATTTATGCTTTTAAATTTTTTTATTTAGAAGACATTTTTACTAAAGTTATGATCGTATCAAGGTTAATGTTTAAACATTATTGATTATTGTTGTTGTCCTAGCAAGACTATACTTTAGACGTCTAGTAATTATACATCAAATATAAAATTACTTGTCATGGTCAACTTTCATATATTGTTTATTTGATTTTTGACCTTGCCAAAGCCAGAAGCTTAGGCATATAAATAACTTCATACCTGGAGTGAAATTCATATATCTACATGTCATACAAAATTAAAAATGATTTGCGTCATAGATTAAGTTCGAGGCCACATTATTTCAACAAGTAAGTATAAAACCTTGTTATTTAATTCTTCTCAGCAGCCCACCCCTGTTTTCCACCGTCGAACATGCCACCACAAGCCAAAGTGTTTAACCTATGTTTCGTTTCAGCCTTCTAACAATCCGTTTCAGCACTAGGAACAACAATTATTAGGGACATCTTGAGTTTTTTAGTCCCTCTTTGGACTTATTTTTTATAGCTCCGGTGATGGCCGTGTCAAGGAAATATATTTCCTTCAACTGAATTTTAACTCGCATTAATTATTTTTTTCACCAGTTTCCTTATCTGAATAATTATAGCTAATTATACTTTTCGTATAGTTTCCGGTTATTCAACTTTTACTTTTAGGAAAAAAGAATTAATGTTGTCATATTTACCTCCTTAAGTTAGTGAGATTGACTCTTGATGAGGGAAAAGTGGCAAACTAAAATCATATTAGCAGCATTACCACGAGTGTGAGAGAGGGTGGCGAGGGGAGAGGTTATCATAAACATAGTTACACCTGACAACTTAGAATTTGGGGAAGGAAAGTTATGAACTTTGTTTCATGCGTGTATATGTTGTGCCTTTAGTTCTTCTTTTTTCATTTTGTATGATACCGTAATATGGTATAATTAAATTTCTAAGGGTGGTTTAAAGGCATACGGATAAAATTGACCTTATTATAAAATAATTGACAAACATGGAGCGATAAATGAGTGCATGAATAATAATAAATAGTTGAATTTAGAGTCTAGATTATGAGCTTGTGTTGTGGCTTAGGAACAAAGTTGCTCAAGTAAACTTGAGAACAAAAAGCTTTATAGTTTAAGCTTATGAAATATTATAAGTATTGAGTGCTGATCAGGAATTGTGGAACCCATTTATAGAGAACATGATTCGCACAAATATGAGTGGTGCTGATATTGTCACAGAGAACTGTTGGGACAACTTGCCAACTACAAAAGCCATGTTTGGACGCGTGAATAAAAGGTAATTAAGTTTACGAATAATGCGCCGATATAAGGAACCATCAACTAGATGATCATTAGGTGATGGATCAAAAACCGTAGTAGATGTCATAGGTGTGGAAACACCTTTGCACTTATCCATAGCTACCTCATGTAGGAGATCCATAGTGTACTTCTCTTGAGATAGCAGAAGACCGGAAAAATAACAAATCACCTCAATACCAAGAAAGTAATGGAGAGGTCCTAAGTCCTTTAATGAAAAATGTTGATAAAGAGCCACAATGATATAATGAACACCTCGTTGGTGATTACCAGTTACTAATATATCATCCACATAAACTAAAATATACACAGTGAACCCAACTTTATGCATAATGAAGAGTGAGGAATCAGAATGTGATTTAACAAAACCCAAAGTAATGAGATAAGTTTTTAGTTCAGTGTACCAAGCATAAGAAGCCTGTTAGCGACCATAAATTGCCTTTTGTAGATGACATACATGGGTAGGATTCCAAGAGTTTTCAAATCCCGGTGGTTTTCGCATGTAAACTTCTTCAGTAAGACGACCCTACAAGAAGGCATTGTTAACATCCAGCTGATGGACATACCAGGCAATAGGACTAGACGGACAGTAGATAGCTTGACAACAGGACTAGAAGTGGAATGATAATCAAGTCGGGGGAACTGTGTAAATCCCATGGCAACCAAACGTGCCTTGTACCTATCAACAGAACCATCAAGTTTATGTTTAACTCTGAATAACCACTTACAATCCACCACGTTTTTGGAAGAGTCACATGGAACCAAATCCCAAGTATGGTTGCGAACAAGAGCATCAAATTCGGGTTGCATTGGTGAATTTCATTAGGGTATTAGCTTGGCTTGCTTATGAGTTATGGGGATTTTTGGAGACAATGTAGTTGTTGTGATAAAATGACGAGGCTTAAGGCTATGAGTCTGTGATATATTAGTCATTGGGTGTACTTTGGTGGCTGGCTTGTTTGGCCGGGTTTGGGTTGGTGGGTCAGGTTGACTAGGAGGTGCTGCTTGTTGAGGCGGGCAGGAAGCCATATGTGGCTGATTTTGTGCCGAAGCGGATGGATTATGAGGTGGACATGGAGTTTGGCTATGAATGGGTGGTCTTTCTCGTCTATGTACGTGATAAGTGGCCGGGAGGGAAACTGTTGAGGTGCTGCAAAACTCTATTTGTGTGGAAAAGATGAAGAAGTGGAAGTTGAGACAGGACAAGGAATATTACCTGATTGTGGAGAGACACCATCTGGAGCAGACTAGATAGATTACGGGCGTTGAGGGACCGTGGGCAACGTAGGTACTGCTGGGGGGAGTTGATAAGAGGAATGCAAAATATAATTCGTTTCCTCTTTGGATTGTTGTTGAACGGAAATGTTATCCCAAGAGACATTGACTTTATTACTAAACCTGGAAAAAATATTTTGAAAAGGAAAATTTTCTTCCAAAGACATTACATCCCTAGATAAATATAATTTGGAGTTAATTGGATCAAAACACTGATGGCTATAATATTTTTTAGAAAATCCTAAATAAACACATGCGGTAGATCGAGGTTCCAATTTGTTTCTGGAATGCAGTTTGAGCCATGGATTGCACAAACAGCCGAAAACTTTGATGGAATCATATTTAGGCACAACCTGAAATAGGATTTCATATAAGGTGATTTCTTTTGTAGATTAGGAGTAGTCATCCTATTGATGAAATAAACAGCTTGATGACATGCATAACTCCAAAACGTTGAAGGTCATGATGCTTAGTGTAGTAAGGTGTGGGTTGTCTCGATGACATGCCGATGTCTGCATTCAACTAAGTCTACCCTTTGCGGCGTGTATGGAGGGGATACTAAGTGTTCAATCCCATGTGTTTTTAGATAGCAATCTAATTTTTGAAACTCTTTACCACCATCAGTGTAAATGTATAAAAATTTTGTGCTAAAATGTTTTTCAAGCATGGGATGTAAAGTTTGGAAGATTTCTAGAACTTCAGTTTTAGCTTTTAGTGTGAAAAACCTCATATATCTTGAATATTGATCAACAAATTTAATATATAATCATTTTTTGTCAGTCAATAAAATCGGAAATGGCCCCCACAAATCACTGTAAAGTAAATATAATGGATTAGCATTGTGCAAAGAAGTTTTAGAAAAAGGCATCCTGTGGCTTTTATTAGAATAACATGAACGACAAACAATACTATTTTTTGAACCAACTACCGGAATAGAAAAATCATGCAAAAACTTATTTAGAACTTGACGATTAGGGTGGCCTAATCGTTCATGCCACAAGTGGTAAGGAACAACGATGTTGCATTGCAGTGGACCATCAACATCCCCTGGTGGCCACTCATTCAGTCCATTTTTACTCCATCCATAAGACAATGACGCCCTCATAGTCAGATCCTTCACAAGATAAGAAAAAGGGAAAATTCCATAGACGAGTTATTATCTTGACAATAATTAGAGACATCTATTAGATTATTTGTAATAGCTGGAGAGAAAAGGACATGTTGAAGCTTGAATTTGTGATTTGATGCATTAAAGTTCACATTACCAATATAAGAGATTGGAAGGGTATTACCATTACCTATGACGATCTCTTTCGAACAGTGGTAGTCTTCCGTAGTAGTTAGACTATGTGTGCTTGACGCAACATGGTGGGTGGCACCACTATCAACAATCCATAGAGCTGACTGGGTCTGGAGGTGTGCAGCATAATTAGCATGCTCTTGAAGATGATTGTGAGAACGTGTTCGGCAGACACGAGCATTGTGACCTCTACCATCAGAGAGTTGGTACTAGAGGTTGTTGTTGGAAGACTGCTGTTGTGGATTGTTTCATCGAGGTTTCTTATTGTTACGCCAAGATTGATAACGATTTGGATGATTCTATGCATTGGATTATCGATTATTTTTCTGGTTATTGTTGGAGCCCTGTAGGGTAGGAGTGGAAGCAGTACCTTGAGCAAAGTTGGCAATAATGGGAGTAGAAGGTGTCTTCTTGGCTTCCTCATGCTGAAGGAAAAGCTCCTGGTCAAGGAGCTTTTCATATAATTCTTCAGAGGTGATCGCCAAATCTCGAGCGTAGATAACAGCTGAAATTTTTCGAAATTTAGACCCAAGACCAGTGAGAATCTTGACAATCAATTCTTCATTGGAGCCAGGGAAGCCAGCAGTTGCAAGTTCGTCACAAAGAGAGCAAACTTAATGGAGATAGTATGCAACAAGACAAGAGTCCTTGGAGAGACGGGCTAGACGGTCTTTAAGAATAAAGATATGATTTTGAGATTTATTTGCATAAGCAGTATGCAAGGCATCCCAAGAGACTTTGGCATTAGGAGCAGAAGAGACTGTACTGCCAATGGCCACATCTACAGTTGCCAAGATAGCATTTTGTATAAGCTGATCTTGTATAAACCATGAAACATATGCATGATTGGATACTTCGAGGTTGTTTTCAGAGATGGTTTTGGAATGGATTGGGATCGATCCATAAAGATAACCAAAGAGGTTGTGTCCACACATAAGAATGGACACCTAAGCCTTCCACAATGAAAAGTTATTGCTACCGACAAGTTTGATGGTGATTTGAGTAACCGGATTGAATTGGAAAATAGTCTTTGAGCTGGAGATGTTGTTGGCATTGATGACACTTGTATTTGTGGCCATTTTTTGCTAGATGTGTGTGGGATGGGAAGGAAAAAAGGATCAAGATTGTTAAAGCAATAGAACACTAAATACCATAGAGAGAAAGAGAAGAACTAGAGTCGATGTAGATGAACTGATAATAGGTACAATACAAATAATCTATATTTTCTCCTTGGTTGATGATAATAGGTACAATACAAATAATCTATGCAACTTCAACATCTCTTGGCCAACGGAATTTCAAAAAAAAAGAATAGCCTATTCCTCAGTCTCTCATATGGTTTCATAATTATAGGAATTAGTTCTCTAACTGATACGGGACTTAATTGATCCCTTTTACAAATAATCTCTTATGGATTTATTGGTGCTGCACTTTTTTTCTTGGCGGGAATGACTTATGATATGATCCGTGTTGTTTATCTAGACGAAATGGGCGGAATAGCTATTCCAATGCCAAAAATGTTCACGATGATCAGTAGATTTTTTATGGCTTCCCTTGCATTACCAGGTATGAGTGGTTTTGTTGCCGAATTGATAGTATTTTTTGGAAGAATTACCGGCCAAAAATATCTTTTAATGTCAAAACAACTACTTATTTTTTAATGGCAATTGGAATTATTTTAACTCCTATTTATTCACTATCTATGCCATGCCGGATGTTCTATGGATACAAGGTATTTAATGTCCCGAAGGATTTTTTTTTTATTATTCTGGATTGCGGGAGTTATTTCTTTCGATCTCCATCTTTTTACCCGTCATAGGTATTGGTATATACCCCGATTTCGTTCTTTCATTACCAGTTGAAAAGGCCGAAGTTATTCTATCTAATATTTTTTTGTATAGATAATTGGATTACAGAAATTAAAAAAAACCTATGCTTGTTTTTAAAAACATTCTTAAACAATGAAAAAGAAGTCTTTTTTTTTTCTTCTCTTAACTTATGAATTAAGTAAAAACACTGAAATTGAACTACATTTGGTAGATAACCATGTGAAGCATCAATACAATATTTGATTCAACGGTCCGCATATTGGTTCATACAATGAGTCGCTCGCTCTTGTATTTGTAATAACCCCCTCCTCAGTTATGACCCTATTTCTTCTACAATGTTTTCCATTGTTCTTCTTTAACAAATTCAAAATAAAATAGTTTATGTGCTAAGAACTTAGGAGTAAAGTACACTACATAGTACTTATAACATGGAGATATGTAAATGATAAAGGTTCTTACCTTGCATGTCCTTGTATTGTGAGCTGATGCACCACACATACCACATGTCATTTTAGTTCATTTTCTTGAGCGAGTCCACTCCCCTGCTCGTTTAATTACTGTACTCTTTTCTCTAGTTATTTTGATCTTTGGTCTTTTAATAATTTCACAAGATTAGTTGGGTCTATTGCATATTCTGGCAAAGCATTCAAGATTTTTTCCTCTTACATGCATTAACTTTGCTCTATATGTCATCAAGTACAACTAATTTCATTCATTCGTTAATTCTATCTTTAGGCACAACATAACTTTGATGGCATATGGACTTGGAATTCTAGTCAACTGTCATGACAACCATGCTTATTTTTTTACATCAAGATGTTTATCTTCACCATTTGACACTATATATTCAAGACCACCATTGAAATCAACATTATATAATTAAGGTATCTTCATGTATGCAATGAACAATTTCATACACTTAAAACTATAATTAATTAGTAGCCCATTTACTTGTATTCTCTTCATTCTCTCTAACCTATTCATTATCTTGATTATTATATCTTCAAGTATTTTTAACATTGGCTTGCCTCTTGCTTTCAGGATTCAAGAATTGAAGGACTTTAAGAAATTATAATCAACTATTTTAATTTTTGCATATAATATTCAAATATGCTCTGCACCTTCTCTCTGGTGGATACCTAAGCAAATCCTTGACAATACTTTTTGACAATGCACAACATGAACTCAACTAGTACTTTAAATTTTCCTTATAAGTACTCCAAATAGTCTACCAAAGCTATTTTCCATCACTTTTGACCTAAATCTCTTCATCCAATTGGCATCAATGTGTGTATAATCAATAAAAGTGAATAGTTAGTTGATAAATTCAAGAGAATAAAATAATCAAAAAGTATTTGTGCTAAGACAAAGGAAGAGCCTTTCTGACTTCTTCTAATAATCCTTGTACGTGTCAAATAAGTAAATAGTAACAAATTTTTATAAAAGGTAGAAAAAATTATTCAAATAAACACAAGAAGTTATTTACCTTCTGAATATCATACATAGAGGTGACAATTTCACCATATTTTAGATTCAATGAATTGTTTAAAAGTTGTAGAAACTATTTCCATGCTCTAATTGTCTTTTTTATCAATTACAACTCATGTCAATGGGTAGAAGCAATTCTAACAATATTGTGTCATAGCCACCAAAATTTGTTCCTTGCATTGACCTTTCAAGAAGATTTCATCTAGTACAATAAAGGGTCTCAATCATTCTTTCCATCCCAACTTTAGTGTATTGGCACATATGTTTCATTCTAATAAATTTTATTTTATCTTGTTCCAATCCTCCTTTTGATAAATTAATTACAATATCACTATCAAGATTGCTTAGCCTAAGCTCATTTGCATAAGCCCCAATTCTGTTGTAATCATCTAAGGAACTTTCCTGTAATTTTTGAAGAGCCATTCTCTTTGACCTTTTCAACTTTGAGGAACTTACATTCAAGTAGAGCTGATCCTTCAAGACTTGTATCATATCTTCAAGCTTGTATTGAAGATTATTATGAACTTCATTCTTGAAATATTATGCTAAAATAGTTGTACAAGCTTTAGAATTTTTAAATGCATCCTCACAATTGTGATTTGTTTTCAGTGTTTAAACTTAAAATCTGGACCTTGCCATATTGTGAATAAAAAACACAAATGAACAAACACTCATGAATTTATAACTCAGACTTGTTTTGTCACTTTCCTCTACTATAGGCTTGAAATTTGTATAAAAATAGAAATTCATAATTTTTTTTTGCCTTATTCAAGTCCTTGAAAATCGTGGAGGAATGAAGTTCTTAGTAGTGACTGAGTTCATCATTTACTTTTTTAGTTTTTTTGCATCTTAATGAGCTTTAATTGATCAAAATTATATTCATTATCATTAGACTTGTCATTATCACTAAAGCCATTTTTTATTCAGCATCACTCTCATATTCACATTCTACCAAATATACTTCACTATGGTGAATATTATTTGGTGTAGAAACAATTTCTTCAAAATCATCCGCATGAAAGAGATGAACTACCTTAAAATTTTCATTTAATAAATATTGGAGAGAATGTAATACCCCATATAAAAATAAGGGCATATGTGTCATTTAGCTTTTATTTCTAAATAAAAGAAATAACATATTTGATTGTTATTTGAAATCAATGGAATTGTTTGAAAAAAAATTAAAGATTGAGCTGAAACTCTATTGGACTGCGTCTGGCAGCAAATAAGAAAAAAGGAAAATCTTTGGAGGGAAAGAACGCAACATCTATACAAGATGCGGTTCAAAATTCGAACCTAGATTCAGCGACAAAGAGAAACATGTGATTCAGGTAACTTATGGAGAGGAAACCCACCCTAATCAAGTCGGACTTTAAGGTATTGTTTTATTCCTTCGACATAGATATGAATATTATAGTGGGTAAACAATCAATACGCAGTAGTTTATTTTGATGAGTTTTGATAACTATTGAATGACCCAAGTCATGAAAAATGGAAGAAACAAATTTGGTGCAGCACCTTGATAATGGAGATAAAGATTATTGGATGAAACTTGGGGCTGAAAAAATTAACAGAATCGTTTCAACTCTATGAACATAATGAATAGATAGTATGAATGGGAATAGTTTTTCAATTATGAATTTGTGAAGGTTATGGAGAATATGGCAGACTAAATTTAAGCACTTAAAGAGGCAGGCAGGAACCTAATGGCTGGGTATTCAAGATTCTTTATGAATTAGCCTAAATGGGAATTTTAACACAGATTTAGATGATGTGAATATAGGTTGATCGAATGAAAGTCGTACAGAAAACATGATGTGACAAGTTTGGTATCTCAACACAAGTACTTGAGTAGTATTCTTACCACAATAATTCATGTTTTACAATTTGCATGATCTTCATATGGTTTAGAAAGTAAATGTGTTACTGAATATTTTGAACTTGCATGTGGGACAAGTCTTTTACTGGATATAATACTGAAAATATTATTTGAGACGATCACATTCTTACAAGATATGATTACTATTATTGAAAAGGTTTTACACTTATTTGAGAAATAATATTTTGACAGGTGATTGTTGAACTTTGAAATGATATGATTTGATAAGATTTAAATGCTCTATTTGATTTTGAAATGCTTTTACTGATTACAAGAAGAATAAAAAAATGGGAGTAGACCTTGATGAATTCCGTAGCTAACGGCGGGATTGTTAGAACTAGTGCACCTTGTAATTACTGATTTATGATAAAGCCCTTGCTGGTGGGATGTGGAACTAGTATACAGTTACTGATATTCCTCGAGTAGGCATCTACTCATGTGAATCTTTACGAGGAGTTCACTGTTATTGGTTATTTGATAAAGAGAAGGCCACTCTGATTACATGACTCATCCTTGAAAACCTCCCAGATATAAGATTTGATATGAAATTGTTTTTCTGAGTTTACAACTATAAGATTTGATATGGAAAGGTTTCTCTGAGTTTACTATTGGGTATTTATATTGATTTTGCTTATATGAGGCACAAGAGATTGAATATTGTTATTATTTCTAAAAGAACACTATTTCATCATTATGATTATTGTACTAGCATATTTTCTGACTTGTCCCTCGTTAAAATGGTTGTGGTTAAGTATTATTACTCACTGAGCTAGCGTCTCACTCTTCGCTATATTTTGTTTTTACAGAGAATACAAGTGACTTTGGTATGGTCTAGAGCTTTCGAGTTGATAATTTCTGGTGAGCCCCGCACTTATTTGCGTGGATAACAAGCTTATTAGTTGTTATAGACATTTGTTGAAATTCTTAAAGTCGCTCCATAGTCATTTCTTTTATTGGAAGTTATGTGTATTCTTTCGTATTGCAAATTGGTCTCTAATATGAGACTTATGTTTTGGAGTTGGAATTAGTATGTTTACTCTTCGAATAATTTACTGATGAATAAGGTGGGAAAAAGATGAGATTGGTTGTCTGCGTTATTGATTTATGTTACAGGTAATAGGCAGAAAAACAAAGGAAATTCTGTTCGATTTTCTGTATATTTTTGGTTAGGGCTTGCTTTGGAACTCTTCTCCTTAGCGCCGATCACGATTCTAAATTAGATCGTGACGGTGTCCTAATTCCTTTAAATCCTTCAATTAAGTAAACAAACTTCAGAAGACCGTTTCACAAGTATTTGTTTCACAACAACAAATTTTAATGTTATTTATGTATTCTTTCACTATCTTATCTTAGTCTAAGAGATCTACATCAATGTCTCTCCTAGTGGCAACATACTTCTTTTCATATATTAATTGTGGTTTTGTAATTCATTTACACCTATAATGCAACACAAGATCAACAAAAAGATCTTTCATATTAAACTAATAAAAAACAAACATAACGAGCGTGAGTCATAGTGACATAATGGGTAGAAATGAATAAAATTCACTTTAGGAATCTATACCAAAAAAAAAAAGAATAAGTAAAACATACAAGAATAAATAAGATACACTTTATCAAAAAGGGCATAATTGGGACCAAGTCCTTATTGCTGTACAAACATAAGTAAGTTACATTTTAGAAATCTATAGTTTAAAAAAGAAGCAAAAACATACAGGATTTACATGTATATTACAACATAAACAATAGAGGGGAAAATCTTAACAAACAAAAATGAATAAGATACTCTTTAGAAATCTGTACTAGAAAAAACATACATGACCACGTGCTTATTACAACATAAACAATAGAAGAGAAAAATATGAACAAACAGGTCATGATAAACAATGAAAAAGGCATTGAGACCACACACATCAAATTCAGATAACATAATACATATTTACATACATACAAGTCATTTACGAATAATAGCATTCCGACGAAGTTCTTACTGCCGTACAAAAATGAATAAGATACACTTTGAAATCCGTACTAAAAGAAAAAAAACATACATGGGCCACATGTTTATTACATCATAACCTATAGAGAAGAAAATATATATGAACAAACATGCAATAAACAATGAAAAAAGTCATTGCCAATTTAAATAATATAATACATATTCATATATGAATAAGTCATTTATGAACAAGGGCATTGAGACCGAGTTCTTACTAATATGCATAAATGTAAAGATAAACTTTAGGAATCTATAGTAGAAGAAATAAAAAATATATAGGAGCCACATGTTATTACAACATAAAAATTGAGGGGAAAATATTGAACAAATAGGCCATAATAAACAATGAAAAGGGACATTGGGATCACACATATCTACTTTAGACTAAACAATATATATTCACATACAAACGATTCCTTTATGAAAAAAATACATTGGGACCAAGTCCTTACTACACGAACGAATAAGATACAAAACCACATGAATACTATTATTTTAACTCAAATTATTTCTTAAATCTAACCTAACAAAAAAGAATCACCATATATGAGACAAAATTCACAAAAGATTTCAAAAATCTAACTTGTTGCTATGCACGATTGAATAAGATGCGAAATCACATGAATATTACTATTTTAACTCAAATAAATAAATAGTTATACCCGAAATCTTGTTAGGGTTTTGTCTTGATTTTCTTACCTTATTTGAGGTTTAGTTTTTCCTTAAAAGAAGCACAAAGCATTACCATGAATGTTTTAACATTTCTTGAAAGGAAAATAATATTATTTTCTTCCATATTTTGTTTATTCTAATCTTAAAGGAAAAAATTAGAGATTTATAAATTGAAGATCCCTATTCTCATAGAAAAACAATAATAACATTCACAATATAGACATTTAAGAGTTTTATTTATGTGGAGATTTATTGCCTCTGTAGCTTTAATATGTTTCTTTATATTGATTTCCATACAATAATTATATTTTTAGAATAAGTTTTTTTTTCATTTAATATATCAATGTATTGATTTGTAATTGTAAGTTTCCTCATGATGCCTTAATCACTTTTGAATCCAACAAGTGGTATCAGAGCACGTAGTTCAATAGTCCAATTGTCCAGTGGTTGTTGAAAATGCATTCAAGCGATTTCAAATCAATTTGCAACAAATTTGATGATAATGAATATTTTGTCCAACTACATGTAGACAATAAGTCTTAAACCATAGTTTCAACATTCATATTGCGGCAATTTTAAAAATAAAATATAGAATATTTTTAAATCATTTTTTAACCCATATAAAAATTTAATTTTAACTATGGCTAGTAGCTCATAACTATGTGAAAAAAAAGAATATTGTAATACTCCCAAAGTTTAAAGCCTAATCTAGAGCCTAACATGAGAGTCTAAGAATTGTAACATTTTTTTAAGGTAAAATATAATGTATATAAGTCATTTAGGAAGTTTTAGAATCAAAACGTCAAGGAACGTCCATGACGTTCGGAAACTAGTTCAAGAGGTGCTAGCGTACCTTAGTCTATTTAACAAGGTTTTAAGAGTCAGAAAATGATGAAATTTGATGGGAAGGTGTCTAACACGTATTAGAGTTGGTTTATAGTCGAAACGTCCGGGTATGACTCCCCAAGGACCAACCAAAGGGTCCTTGAGGAGGACACCTGCATTTTGGCAAAAAGCTATCAAATGGACAGTGTCTACCAATGATGCCAACCCACGAGGCGTAGGCCAATCGACGGAGCGTCGATGGCCACCGCCGATGGTAACTTAGCCATTTTGTCCAAGTGTCCGTTTTGGACACTCTCTGACCAAAATGACGGAGGAGCAGCATGGAAGGGACACTGGTCGTCGACTGACCTATGGCCAGTAGGTCGGGGTCTCGCAGGTCAGGTCACTGTTTTGCTGCAACATTTTAGGTTAGTTAAATTAATTAATTAAGTGGTTAGTTAATTGTTAGGGGTTAAGGGAGATCTAATTAAGTTAGTTAATGACTTCTAGAAATACCCCAAACCTAAGTAAACTAAACCCAACTCTCATAATTCTCAAAACCCAATTGCTCTTCCTTCTCTCTTGTTTCTCTCTCCCAAAAGGAAGAGCTCCATTGAAGGTTAGGGCAAGGTCTAAGAGCTGCAACAAGGGGGATTTTTCTCATCATTGTCCATCAATTAACTATGTATGTTATTCCTTTCACCTTTGAGATTCCTTTCCCTAAAGTGTTCCTTCAAAATTGATTTCAAAAGAAGAGTTTTCATGTGGGTTTTCTTCTATTACGAAATTGATCATCTAATTGACTTTGTTTATGATTTCTTAAGATAATTATGAGTAGATTTTGATGTATTGTAACTCAATTATGCTAGTTCTTGATTAATTAACCTAGGTTGTGAAGTAGATCATGAATTTGACTTAAGTCCCTAACCTTAGGCTATGAACTAGTGATGAATTGTTGTGTAGTGATTCAATTGACTTCATTATTTTGCTAATTACTATTGAGTGATGATATTATACCCATTGTTGGGTTGAATTGGATGGTTGATGGTAAAACCTTGATGATGGCTTGTGAAGGAGATTAGGGTAAGTCTTGTGATATCAATTCTTTACTTCAATTACGATTACTTGTGTTTAGTGGTGAAGTTATATTGAAGTATACCTTATGATAAGATTGATTAGGGTTGGTATGATGTTGAATTGAAATTTCTTGATTATGTGATTGTGAGATTATGCTTAAGATGTATTGATATAAGGTTGGTGATGAAGTACCTATGTGCCTTACTATGATATAATGATGTTAATGTGCTAATCTCACATGTGAGGGTTGTAATGAAATGTGTTCTCCTGCAATTCCTATTGAGTTATGACTATGACTATATAAGGGGTAGACCCTATGACTTAAACTAAGTTGTGATTATTAATGAAAGACATTTCAAAAGGGACTCTAACTTAGCACCGAGTGAACTAGTAGTGAGGAGTGTCCCTTCCCACATAGGGAAGGTAGGTTCACTATTGTACTCATGAGATTGGATACTATAATGCATGTAGCATAAAGAGGGTCCTAACTACATCTCCTAGTTCTTGAACTATGTTGCCCCCATAGGAATACTAGCTAGTGGATCCACGTAGATGCTATGTTCATGTTTTGGTACTACCTTGGAAGGTATTCCACCTTCCTTCGGTGTAGGGTTCCATGACACCGGATTCCACATTGGCTCATGTGGTCTATGTTGGTTAAGGCAAAATGTTCCCGAAAGTAAAATGAAGTAATAAAGTGAACTCTCACTAGGATGACTTGAGGGATTTGACTTAGTCTAGGTAGGGGTATGTGACTCTACCTATACATTGCACTAGTTAGCCTAGAGGGGAGTCTTAAAAGGATGTTCTTATATGATTATATGCTTATAAATGTAAATGATATGTATATGTTGACCTTACATGTTAATGACACTATGTGATGTTGATTTCACTCATGAACATGTAATTGGTCTCTATTGCTAAAGTATGATGATGTTTACTCTTAATGATATAGAATGTGAAGTTGGATATTTATTATGGTTCTTATTGAGTTTACTTGGTTGAGTGAGGTTATGGGGTCTTACTTAGTCATTGCACTAGTGGACTTAATGGGGGTTCATGAGTAAGGGTCTTGTTTGGTTATGATGTTATGAACTCTTACACATGCTTGTTGATATTATAATTTGATGGTAGAGTTTTTTTGATTATATGCTTAATTATGTTAATACACATGTTGACTGGAATAAACTTGGTATTGTTGGTGTTGTGTTGTACATGATCTTGATTTAAGGGGTATACGCTTATTGACCTGTATTGGTTCTTGAATTTGCATAATGCTTTTCAAAGTAAATTAGCATGCTTTAATGAAATGTCCCCTTTTAGCATGATTTCTACGTTGTATGTGCATACGAATTCTATACTTAGTACAAGTGATGTGCTAACCCCGTTTCTCCCCTTTTCCCCAACATTTTAGGTTCCAGTTGTTGAAGGGTTCGTGCCGACTTTTGAAGAAGACTTCGATTTTCATTCTCCAAGTTGGGTAGGTCCTCACCACTTCGAGGGCAATGTCACTTTCTACCATTGGATGTTGATTAGTCTTAAAGACACTTTGTTCATTCTCTTTCATTTTGAGTACTATGATTGTATAGCCTATATATGGCCTTGTTATTGATGTATGGGTTATGCCCAATTGTTATACTCTTGTCTAGATGGTTTAATATGAGACATCCGTTTTAAGACTATGTTATGTATCTTATATATATGTGTCATAAAAGTAGAAGACTATGTATTCTTCTTATACGAAGGGTCTACATATACTCGATATGAATATATTATGTGTAAGCGAGAGGTCTAAGTAAACCTCAATATTGAAGTAGTTAAAAAGTTTTAAATTTTCCGTGTTTTAACCTATGAATGCAAATGACGAATGCTAAGAGGTTAGTCATAGTCCTCTTCGAGGACGACGACACCGATTACTTTTTGGGGGTGCTCCCGGATCTGACTATTATCATGCACATGAAAAAGATGAGTCAAATTTTGTTAATAAATCCAGTCAAAAGAGGAGATTTGTCAGAGATTTGTTAAGGTTTTGCCCTGATTTTCTTACCTAGTTTGATCTTTATTTTTTGAAAATTTACTGAAATACACGTCTTACGTTTTCTTTATTTTCAATATCCTTATAAACCTCTAAAATCCCTTATTTCTTTAATATATACGTGCTACATATTAATGTATTTGAGCCAGTATTTAATGCATCTGAGCTACATATTATGTATCAGGTTTATTTTATAATGTATCCGAGCTAATATTTAATGTATTCAAACTACATATTATGTATCTAAGCTAGTTATAAATGTATCCGAGTGGGGGCGGACCCACATGGCTCGGTAAGGGTGCACGTGCAACCGCTAACTAGTCTATCTTTAGAAACCAGTAAAAAAAGGATATAATTAATAGTGCACCCATAAATAACATAAATGTGCCTTGTGCAGTTGGTATAAGATAGTGGTGTCATTTACATGACCCAGGTTCAATCCAGCTAGTTACCTATTTTATTTTTTTGTTTTAAATTTACCTTAGAGCTTATCTTAGTGCACCTGAAGTCTTCAAAACCTGGTGAGCTACCTATTTTATTCTTTTATTTTAAATTTACCTTATAGCTTATATTAGTGCACCCGAAGTCTTCAAGACATGGGTTCGCCTCTGTATCCAAGCTACATATTATGTATTCGATTTATGTTATAATGTATTTGAGATTCTCTTTAATGTATTCGAGCTGCATATTAATGTATCCGATTTGTGTTACTTTTTAAGGGATTAATGTAATTACAAACTAAAGAGAGATAGATTGTAATTTCATATTAAAAAACTATGTGATTCCTAAAATTTATTCTTATTTTTTCCTAAAACGAAAAACAAAGGTATTACCATTAATGCTTTAACTTATCCTGAAAGGAAAACATTATTTTCTTCCATACTTGGTTTATTATTTCCTTAGAGGAAAAAATTGGAGATCTATAAATTGAAGATTCCTATTCTTAGAAAATCAACTATAACATCTACATTGTAGATATTTAAGAGTTTTTTTTATGGGGAAATTTATTCTTTCTACGGTTTAAATATTTTTCTTTATATTAGTTTTCACATAAAATATTATGTTTTTAGTACAAAGTTTTGTCATTTTATTTATCATTGTCTTGATTTCAATTGTAAGTTTTTGCATGACGCCCTAATTACTTTCAAACCCAACAAACCTAACCTAACAAAAAAGGATCATTATATACAAGACAACATTCTCAAAATATTACAAAAATAATAATTCATCCCAATGAACAAATCAATCAAACCCAAAATCACATGAATACCATTATTTGAAATCAAATAAACAAGTATTTTATTCTCTAGTCTAACATACCATAAGAGTATACAAATCGCAAACCCTAAATATGTTGCTTTGACATCATAAACATAATAAAATAGAAAAATGATTTTCTAACCTATAGCCATAAATATCCACAAACTCTAGCTACTTTGAAACCCTAATAGTGAAGAAAGATGCTAGCTACTTTGTATTGAAGATTATTATGCACTTCATTCTTGAAATATTATGTTAAAATAGTTGTACAAGCTTTAGAATTTTTAAATGCATCCTCACAATTGTGATTTGTTTGCAGTGTTTTAACTTAAAATCTGGACCTTGCCATATTGTGAATAAAAAAGACAAATGAACAAACAATCATGTATTTATACCTCAGATTTTTCTGTCACTTTCCTCTACTATAGGCTTCAAATTTGTATTAAAGTACAAATTCACTATTTTTCTTGCCTTATTCAAGTCCTTGAAAATCGTGGAGGGATGAAGTTCTTGTAATGACTGAGTTCATCATTTACTTTTCTAATTATTTTTTTTTACATTTTACTGATCTTTAATTGATCAAAATTATATTCATTATCATCAGAATTGTTATTATCACTAGAGCCACTTTTTATTCAACATCAGTCTCATATTCACATTCTACCAAATATACTTCACTATGGTGAATATTATTTGGTGTACAAACAATTTCTTCAAAATCATCCGCATGAAAGAGATGAACTACCTTAAATTATTCATTTAATAAATATTGGAGTGTCCTAATTCCTTTAAATCCTTCAATCAAGTAAAAATTTTCAGAAGACCGTTTCACAAGTATTAGTTTCAAAACAACAAATTTTAATGTTATTTGTGTATTCTTTCACTATCTTATCATAGTCTAAGAAAATATATAAATGTATCTCCTAGTTGCAACATACTTCTTTTCATATATTAATTGTGGTTTTGTAATTCATTTACACCTATAATGCAACACAGAATCAACAGAAAGGTCTTTCATATTAAACTAAAAATAATAATATAATGAGCCTGAGTCATAGTGACATAATGGGAAGAAATGAATAAAATGCACTTTAGGAACCTATACTAAAAATAGAAGAAGTAAAACCATACAGGAATGAATAAGATACACTTAATGAAAAAGGGCATAATTGGGACCAAGTCCTTATTGCTATACAAACTTAAATAAGTTACATTTTTAGAAATCTATACTTAAAAAAAGAAGCAAATACATACAGGAGTTACATGTATATTACAACATAAACAATAGAGGGCAAAATCTGAACAAACAGAAATGAAAAAGATACTCCTTAGAAATTTGTACTAGAAAAAACATACATGACCACGTGCTTACTAGAACATAAACAATAGAGGAGAAAAATATGAACAAACAAGTCATCATAAACAATGAAAAAAGGCATTGAGACCACACACATCAAATTTAGATAATATAATACATATTTACATACAAAAAAGTCATTTATGAATAAGGGCATTCCGACCAAGTTCTTACTGCCGTACAGAAATGAATAAAATACACTTTGAAATATTAAAATATATATGAACAAACATGAAATAAACAATGAAAAAATGCATTGCCAATTTAAATAATATAATACATATTCATATATGAATAAGTCATTTATGAACAAGGGCATTGAGTCCAAGTTCTTACGAATAAGCATAAATGTAAAGATAAACTTTAGGAATCTATACTAGAAGAGAGAGAAAATATATAGGAGGCACATGTTTATTGCAACATAAAAATATAGGGGAAATTACTGACGTAATAGGCCATAATAAATAATGAAGAAGGACATTGGGATCACACATATAAATATTAGGCTAAACAATATATATTAACTTACGAATGATTACTTTATGAAATAATACATTGTGGCCAAGTTCTTACTACACGAATGAATAAGATACGAAACCACATGAATACTTTTATATTAACTCACATTAGTTCTTAAATCTGACCTAACAAGAAAGGACCACCATATATGAGACAAAATTCACAAAAGATTACAAAAATCTAACTTGTTGCTATGCACGATTGAAGAAGATGCGAAATCACATGAATATTACTATTTTAACCCAAATAAATAAATAGTTATACCCTAAATCTTGTTAGGGTTTTGTCTTGATTTTCTTACCTTATTTGAAGTTTAGTTTTCCAAAAAAGAAATACTAAGTATTACCATAAATGTTTTAACATTTCCTGAAAGGAAAAGAATATTATTTTCTTCCATATTTGGTTTATTCTTTTCTTAAAGGAAAGAACTGGAGATAAATAAATTAAAGATTCCTATTCTGATAAAAGAACAATAATAACATACATAATATAGATATTTAAGAGTTTTGTTTATCTGGAGATTTATTGCCTCTGTAGCTTTAATATTTTTCTTTATATTGATTTCCATATAATAATTTTTATTTTTAGAATAAGATTTTTTTCATTTAATTTATCAATGTATTGATTTGTAATTGTCAGTTTTTGCATGATGCCTTAATCACTTTTGAATTCAACAAGTCGTATCAGAGCACGTGGTTCAATAGTCCCATTGTCCAGTGGTTGTTGTAAGTGCTTTCAAGCGATTTCAAATCAATATGCAACAAATTTAATGATAATGAATATTTTGTCCAACTACATGTAGAGAAGAAGTCTTAAACCATATTTTCAACATTCATATTTCTGCAATTTTAAAAATAAAATATAAAATATTTTAAAATCATTTTTTAACCCATATAAAAGTTCAATTTTAACTACGGCTAGTATTGATAACTATGTGAAAAACAATTATCATGCACATAAAGAAGATGAGTCAAATTTTGTTAAGTAAATTCAGCCAAAAGAGGAGATTTGTTAGAGATTCATTAGGGTTTTACCATGTTTTTCTTTTCTTGTTTGGTCTTTATTTTTTGGAAAAATTACTGAAATATATGTCTTACGTTTCCTTTATTTTCAATATCCCCTTCTATTTCTATAAATCTCTAAAATCCCTTATTTCTCTAATGTATATGTGCTACATATTAATGTATCCGAGCCAGTATTTAATTTATATGAGCAACATATTATGTATCAGATTTATTTTATAATGTATCCGAGCTAATATTTAATGTATTCAAACTAGATATTATATATCTGAGCTAGTTTTAAATTTATCTGAGTAGGGGTGGACCCACATGGCTCAATAATTGTGCACGTGCACACGCTAACTTCGAAAATAATGATGTGTATATATGTATATCTATCTTAAGAAACTAGTAAAAAAAGGGATATAATTAACAGTGCACCCATAAATAACATAAATGTGCCCTTGTGTAGTTGGTATAAGTTAGTGGTGTCACTTACAATTCCCAAGTTGAAACCCAGCTAGTTACCTATTTTATTTTTTTTGTTTTAAATTTACCTTAGTGCTTATATTAGTGCACCCGAAGTCTTCAAAACCTGGCTAGTTACCTATTCTATTTTTTTTACTTAAAATTTACCTTAGAGCTTATATTAGTGCACATGAAGTCTTCAAAATATGGGTTCACCTCTGTATTCAAGATACATATTATGTATCAGGTTTATGTTATAATGTATTTGAGATACTCTTTAATGAATTCGAGCTGCATATTAATGTATCCGATTTGTGTTACTTTTTAAGGAATTAACGTAATTACAAACTAAAAAGGGTAGATTGTAATTTCATATTAGAAAACTGTGTGACTAAAATTTATCCCTATTTTTTCCTAAAACAAAAAACAAAGGTATTACAATTAATGCTTTAACTTTTCCCGAAAGGAAAATATTATTTTCTTCCATATTTGGTTTATTATTTCCTTATAGGAAAAAATTGGAGATCTATAATAAATTGAAGATCTCTATTCTCATAGAAAATCAACTATAACATCTACAATGTATAGATATTTAAGAATTTCGTTTATAAGGAGATTTATTCTTTTTACTGTTTAAATATTTTCTTTATATTAGTTTTCATATCCACAAACTCTAGCTACTTTGAAACCCTAGTAGCGAAGAAAGATGCTAGCTACTTTGTAACCCTAGCGGCGAAAATAACTGGTGAAATGAAGCTTTTTTGGGTCCTTTCTAAGAAAAGGGTGAAATGTGGAAAAAAGTGAAATTAGGTCTATTACATAATCTATGTGGAGGTGGGTGGGGGTGGGCGTGCACATGTGGAGGTCTATATGGCATATTAAAACACACATTAGACCACATAACTCTTCCTTAAACAGAAGGGTAAGTTTGGTCCAATAGTAAGACAAGAAGGATACTTTTGAGCCAAAATAAAGTTTAAGGGTATATTTAATTTATTTCGAATAGTTGAATAATATTTTTTCCCTTTTCCTATTTAATATGTATCAGTTATTAAGTAACAATCCCAACATAATTTAAAAGAAGAAAGACAAATAGCCTCAAATCGGCCCAAAAGCCTCAAATCAGCCCAAAAGCCATATGTAAAACCCAAATTCAAATCTGCCCAAGTTAAGATAGAAATCCTAAACTTATCTTCTAAATCAAAATAGTTGTTGCCTCAACCCCTTTTCCTTTCTAATCTTTTTTCTTTTTACAGATAAAACTCCAACTATCTTTAGCCAATGACAGATTCACCTGTCCTATTTTCGTGCAAACCTTGAATAGTTCTTTAGCTATTCTCCTTTCTCCCTCTCAGTGGCAGATTTGGCCAACATAAGATTCCAAGAGAAATCTGCAATTTGTACAAAGTAAGTTCAGAGATGGATTTGATTCTTGAAATCCCTCTAAAACTTGAGCCAAGAACCCTAATTCATTCCTATTAATACCAACATTTTGCCTTTGAGTTTCGAATATTTTTTTGGGATCTCTATAGCAGCCTTGGTATTTTATTTTATTTTTAGAAAAGAAGCTTTTCTCTCTCTATCTCTCTATCTCCCCCCCCCCCCTTTCCTCCATAGTTCAAATCAGTTGAAGTTGGAATTTAATCTTGTGTCTATAAGGCACACATATTTGCTTCATACTTGGCTGCTTTGAGTTTGGTTCGAAAAGCGTCATGCATCTTGTCCGATGCTTGCAATTTAATTTGTATCACAAAATGTATTTTTTGGCTTGACTTAATTTGGCTCTATTCTTGATTTATTCAATATCGATTGAAGTTGAATTGTCTTACTAATCTCTCTACCCTCTCTTTACTTGCATAAGCTTTGGAGCAAAAATGGAATCCGAATTGAGGACTTTCGCCAAAATACAATCTCATGGCCTCGCTACCATCATACCCGCATATGGAGTCTATGTCTTTGACTATTCGGAATAGCAAGCAAAGTGGGTGAATCTCACTTGGAGTCACCTATGCCTCTTTATATCTTTAGCATTTATTTGTTTTTGTTGATTTTTCTTAACATGATGAACTTACTTATATGATTTAGATGTGTTTTATTTTTATTTTTCTGTTGGGATAACTGACATAGGAAAAATCATCACGTTTATATCTAATTACTAAGTTACCCACATCCTAATTATTGATAAACTATCTATCATATTGTGAGCTTTTCCATTTTTTGAAAGAAATCTAGCATTTATTTAAGCTCAAATTGAATTTTTTTTAAATCAAGCGTTTTTATGGGGTCATAAAATAGATTTTGTACTGTGTTTTTTTATAGCCATGACTTTTGATACTAATAAAATTGTTTTAAGCAAAGGACTTTTTTATTTTCTTGTTTTCAAGTTTTGTCATTCTATTTCAATCAATTTTCAAATGTACAATGTGTTTGAAGGTGCAAACAAATTTTAATACATGAACATTAACTTCATATATTGAAACCTTTCTTTTACTATGCATTTTCGTACCAATTTTTGTACAAACAATTGTCGTTTTAAACAAGCGATTACCTATTGTTTTAAAAAAAGAATAATGCAATTCAATTCTTTCCATATATATAAGAGTTTTTCAAATGTTAAAATGTTTTCCACTCATGGTTTTTTTGCAAATTCTTTAGCATTCTTTTTTAGTTTAATTAATTAAGGGAAAATACGCCCCTGAACTTGTCCGCATAACTCAGTTTAGCACTTTAACTTTACGGGTAATTATTTACCCCCTTAACTCATTTCAAGTGAATTTAATACCACCTTAACAGAGGACGTGGCAAAAAAAAAACACAGTACGTTTTTTCTTTTTGAAAAAAAGGGTCCCACTATATATATAATGAAAAAAAAAAAAACCCTAGCCTATTCTTCTTTTCTTCAAACCCCTCCACCCCTTTCTCAAAATCCCCCACATCCCCTCCTTGTCTCTTCTTCCTAAAACTCCCAAGTCCCACCACATCCTACCCCAACATTGACCTATCCTCCTTCTCCTTCATCAAACTCTACATTCTATATATTTTTTGGTTATACAAAAATAGAAAATTACATTCAAGTCCCGCATAATTTTCTTTATCCTTTACTTTTAAGATTTGATTTTCCTTAAAAAAATAATTATTCATCTAACTATAATGTTACTTAATCTATACCTGCATATGCATTAAGAAGTGAAATAAGTAAAACAACAGCAAATCTAAAAACTTAGCATATCAATTTTGCATAGATTTAAAATCGCCATTGTTGATATAAATTGATAGTTTCATCTAGTTGGGGAAAAAAAGTATGCTGAGTGATACAAGTATTGATGGATGCAATAGTAAATAATTACAAAGCAATGAAAAATAATATGAATCAATCAATATGAAATTTTGGATCTTAAGAAATTGACCCAAATGAAATAATGAAGAGGGTGGGTGAAGAGTGAAAAAATATTTTTTTTAAAAGATGTGGAAAAGTTAAAAAAATAAAAAAAATAATTAATTATCTGACATGTCATCGATGTGGCACTGAGGTGTCACTTAGGTGGAGCGCGTGCACTTCACCCATGTATATGAAACTGATATTGTATATGTAAGGTGCTATTTAATTCACTTGCAAAAAGATTAGGGGGCAAATAATTATTCGTAAAGTTTAAGTGCTAAAGCGAGTTTTGCTGACATGTTCAGGGGAGATTTTATGTATTTAGCCATTAATTAACCTAAGTTTAACCGATTAACTATTTATTAACGGATCTTACAGTGTAACGCCCCGAACTACCCCCGAGACGCGGACACGGAACCTAGGACCACAAGTGATCCCAAGCTAACCCTGCTGGCATGATCATGGGCAAAATAAAGATAATAAACTTTTGCCGAAGCTAAATCATAATTTAATCTGAAAAGATGGGGAATACCCATATGCTATAATTGAGATATTTGAAAACAATTGAGTCTAATACAAAAGGAATATTAACTCAATACTAAGCTGAATCTAACTATGTCCGAAAATAAGCCTCTAAACTGGACTAGAAATACTGGGACAAGCCCCAGCTAAATCTAGCAAAAACTGAAAATAAAAGACTAAATACTAAAATAAAACTCATGACTGTTGTCCTTAGAAAATGAGGACTCACCACTGAATCTGCTGATCTGGAGATCGGGAAATCGATCTATGTGTGATCTGGATGCTGAGAACCTAAACCTACATCACGAGAAGATGTAGCGCACGTATGCGTCAGTACTTGAAAGGTACTGAGCATGTAGGATAGAAATAAGCTGAAATAAAACATAACTGAACAAGCACAAAAGCAAGTATAATAATCTGAACATGATATACTGAATTTCTGAGCTAACTGAATGCAATGACCAATTTATAACATGCTGAAACTGAATACTGAGTATACTGATAAATGGTCTGACTGATCTGTGGGAGCTACTAATAACCGATAATAAAACCACATGAGCTAAATGTGGAGTCCGATGTATACGCCCCATCGAGAGGACCCAATATACCCTGCCAAAGGTATAAAGGCATGCTGGCGTGATCACTAAACTGATTGCCCACAGAGGGGACTTACAACCTACTTGGCTAGTAGTTCTGGGACTATTGGGTATGCTAAACCCTAGTCCAACTCGGTATTATACTACTCCCAATGAATTCTGTAAATTAACTGATTATGTCTGAGTTTCTGTAAATACTGGATAGCTCGAAACTAAACATGCAAACTGAGTGCAATAATTAATCTGGTAATTATGCATTTATAACTGAGGCATGTATATCTGAAGTGTCTGAAATATCTGACCTAGCATGTGTAATTCAAGAATTAAAGAAATACAAAGCTAGGGTTCTGAAATTCATGCGATAATCTGAGTAATAACATGATAATCTGATTTGGAACATATATTTAATAAATTCATGAAGTTCTATCAAAGTTCTAGAAACCCTAGGTTTAATCATGACAAGAGAATCAATAATCTGACTGAAAACTAGGGACCCAATGGGTGAAAGGAACCCACTAGTGAAATCCCGCATACCTGATGATGAAATCCACGGAAATATAATTAAGTTTCTGGGCTGGAACTGCTGGAGCTTGTGGCGTTCTTGAACTAGGGTTCTTGAGCTTTTTTTTCTCCTATCTTGCTTCTAATTTTCTAAGTTTTGATTTAATGATTTGACTTGGATATGTTTTAATTATGTTTCTAGGCTTAAACTGACTAAAATCTGATGATTTAGGGTCAAAATGACGTAACTTATGGTTTAAACGGAGTGGGAAATGTCAAAAAGACCCCTGGGAAGGTTGCTGTCGGGCCACACGACGGCCAGGACTGACGGTCCGTCGTGTGCCCGACGCCCCGTTGTTGGATCCATCTTGAGGGCCTATTCGACAGCCCTTTACTAAAATGGTCATAACGTTTTACTCGGAGGTGTGATTTTAGGAAGGTCGGTGGATATGGAAAGATAATTCAATTATCTATCTATGGGTAGGTCATGAGAGACCTAAATCATTTTGTGATAAGAGTTATGATCATTTTAAGTTGACCCAACTGCATTTCCCCTTAACTGTCTGCAAATTTTTCGGAAAAACTAATTTTTGGTCTGTTTTGGCTACGGGGTGTTACATTATCTCCCCCTTGGGAACATTCATCCTCGAATGAAGACTAAACTATCTGAAATGGAGGGAGAGAGCTGCAAACCCCACTACTAAACACTGAGAACTGAGTTTCTAACTGAATTGAGTTCTGAGTACATGCAATTACGTTGAAAATGCAAGTACAAACTGAGGGAACATGATTCTAAAACTGAACTTACGCATTGAATGACTGTAAAACTGAAGAGGAACTATTACCTCAAGCTGGAGTGGAATCGGAAGGAAAAAGGTAAGGATACTTGGCTTTCATGGCTGCTTCTGCTTCCCAAGTAGCTCCCTCTACGGACTGACTCCTCCACAAAACCTTGACTGAAGCGACTTCTTTGTTTCTCAACCTTCTAACCTGACGGTCAAGAATCTCAACTGGTACATCCTCATAAGAAAGACTATCTTTCACCGCCACACTCTCTAATGGCACTATAGAGGCTGGATCACCCACACACTTCTTCAAGAGTGAGATGTGGAAAACCGGATGCACTGCTACTAATTCTGTTGACAACTCTAACTCATATGCCACCTTGCCAACCCTTTTCAATATCTTGTAAGGGCCTACATATCTAGGACTGAGCTTCCCTTTCTTTTCAAATCTCATCACCCCTTTCATAGGTGAGACTTTCAGAAAAACCCAATCATCAACTTGGAACTCTAGTAACCTTCTCCTTACATCTGCATAAGATTTCTGATGACTTTGGGCTGTCTTGAGTCTATCTCTAATGAGTTGAACTTTCTCCATAGCATAAAGGACTGAATCTGGCCCTATCAAAGCTGCTTCACCTACTTCAAACCAACCAACGGGAGATATACATCTACGCCCATATAAAGCCTCATAAGGGGCCATCTGAATGCTAGAATGGTAGCTATTATTGTAGGCAAACTCAATAAGAGAAGGTGATCATCCCAACTACCTTTGAAATCGATCACACAAGCTCTCAACATATCCTCTAAAATTTGAATGGTACGCTCTGCCTGCCTATCCGTCTGTGGATGAAATGCTGTACTAAGGTTAACTTGAGTACTAAGACCTTTTTTAAATGACTTCCAGAATAAGAGGTAAACTGAGGACCTCTATCTGAGATGATAGACAAAGGAACCCCATGCAACCTCACAATTTCATTAAGGTAAATCTTGGCATAGTCCTCTGCCGAATCTGGAGTCTTGACCGCCAAAAAGCGAGAAGACTTAGTCATCCTATCAATTATCACCCAAATTGAGTCATGCTGTCTGCGAGTACGAGGTAACCCTGTGATGAAATCCATATTGATCACATCCCACTTTCAAGTAGGAATATCGATCTCTTGAGTCATACTTCCTGGTTTCTGATCTTCTACCTTAACTTGCTGGCAATTGGGGCACTTACTCACAAAGTCTGCTATATCCCTCTTCATGCCATTCCACCAATAGACTTCCCGCAGATCGCGGTACATCTTAGTGGCACCTGGATGAATAGAATACCTGGAGTTATGAGCTTCTGCAAGAATATGCTTCCTCAACTCTCCCACATCAGGAACACACAATCTACCTTAGTAGCGAAGTACACCGTCTCCCCCTTGGGAGAAAACCTCCACTCTCTGATTGTTGACTGCACCCTTTAGTTCAAGCAAGATCGGATCACTCTCTTACTTTTCCTTAACCTCCACTACCAAAGACGATTCTGCCCCATTCTGAACTGTTACACCGCTGTCTGATATACTCATAAGGCGAACTCCCATGCGAGCAAGCCTGTGAACATCCTTCAATAGCTCCTTTCTTTTTTCCTCAACATGGGCTACACTACCCATAGATAATCTACTAAGAGCATCGGCCACTACATTCGCCTTTCCAGGATGATAATGCACACTCATATCATAATCCTTAAGGAACTCAAGCCATCTCCTCTGGCGAATATTCAACTCTTTCTGGGTGAACACATACTGAAGGCTCTTATGATCGGTGAACACATTTACATGAACACCATACAAGTAGTGTCTCCATATCTTGAGTGCAAACACCACTGCTGCAAGCTCGAGGTCATGAGGTGGATAGTTCTTCTCATGCACCTTAAGCTGTCTAGAGGCATAAGATATAACCTTATCTCTTTGCATCAACACACAACCAAGGCCAACTCTGGATGCATCGCAATAGATCACATAACCATCTGATCCCTCTGGTAGAGTCAAGACAGGAGCTGTAGTCAATCTAGTTTTCAATTCTGCGAAGATTTTCTCACAATCATCTGACCATTGGAACTTGACCATCTTCTGAGTCAACCAAGTCAATGGTTGAAAATCCTTCCACGAACCTCCTGTTATAACCCGCTAGACCTAAGAAACTTCTTATATCTGTAGCAGAGGTAGGTCTGGGCCATTATTTCACTGCTTCTATCTTCTATGAATCTACACGGATCCCTTTGCTAGATACAATGTGACTAAGAAAAGCAACGGATTGCAACCAAAACTCACATTTGCTAAACTTAGCGAATAACTGGCGATCCTTGAGAGTCTGTAGAACAATTCTCAAATGACTTGCATGTTCTTCCTCACTCCTAGAGTAAATAAGGATATCATCAATAAAGACGATAACAAACAAGTCCAAGTACTGTTTGAACACTCTGTTCATCAAATCCATGAAAGCTGCAGGAGCATTGGTTAGTCCAAACGACATAACTACAAATTCATAATGACCATACCGAGTTCTGAAGGCTGTTTTCAGAATGTCAGTATCTCTGACTCTGAGCTGATGATAACCCGATCTGAGGTCTATCTTTGAGAAATGACTAGCACCCTAAAGTGTCAAACAAGTCATCAATCCTGGGGATGGGATACTTATTCTTGATTGTGACCTTGTTCAACTGTCTATAGTCAATGCACATTCTGAGAGAACCATCTTTCTTCTTTACGAACAATACTGGTGTACCCCATGGTGAAATACTAGGTCTGATGAAACCCTTATCTAGAAGGCCTTTCAACTGCTCTTTCAATTCCTTAAGCTCTGCTGGAGCCATTTTGTAAGGAGGAATAGAAATAGGCTGGGTATCTGGAAGGAGATCAATTCCAAAGTCGATTTCCCTTTCGAGAGGGATCCCGGGAAGATCTTTTGGAAATACTTTTGGAAATTCACAGACTACTGGAACTGACTCAAGAGTTGAGGTTTCAAGGCTAGAATTCTTAACCCGAACTAGATGATAGAGATAACCCTTAGATATCATCTTTCTGGCCTTAAGGTAAGGAATAAATCGACCCATAGGCACTAGGCTACTACCCTTCCATTCTAAGATTGGTTCGTCTGGAAACTGAAAACGTATAATCCAGTTCTGCAATCAACTTAGGCATAACATGAGTGTAACCAATCTATGCCTAGAATAACATCGAAGTCTACCATTTCTAACTCTACTAGATCTACTGAAGTGACTTTCTGAGAGACTGTGATAGGGAAATTTCTGTATATCCGTCTAGCTTGAACTGGGTCACCAACTGAGTAGACACTTAGAAAGGTTCTGAGAGAGTTTCTGAACTAACAGTGAATCAGTCTGCTATACTGAGTTACAAAAGACAAAGTCATGTTCGTTGCCTGAGTGAACCATATGTGAGTCACATCCTTGAGTTGGTAGGATGACAATCTCACCTATCACTACCAGTTACTGACATCACACCAAATATTTTCTTGACCTCGTCAATGAACTTATGTGGGTCCTTACCAACTTGCGACCCTAAAAAATTAGGCGGATTCATTCTAACGAAATCACAAACACTGGATGCCACTAATCGATCAATTCTATTAGTAGGAACTCGAACCTGCTAATTGTTCTTGTTGTTCATGCTCTGAGCCAAAAACTGAATTGGCATTCTGAAACTCTGCATTTGAACTTCCTTATATGGTACTAGAGGAACTGCGTTAGCATTGCGTGCATTAGCATTCCATACCTAAGCTCTACGAGAATGCATGATCTTAAGCGCATAACGATGGATTAGAAAGAAGATCATACCAACGCACGATAAGAATATCAAGAAAGTGCAGTTTTCCTAAAACACTCCATAGTCTCCCTCTCATTAGATGTGGTGCACTTCACACCCATGAAAATGACTCTACTTAGTGCGGCTTTTTCAGACATCCTAGGACTCTTGAACCTAGTGCTCTGATACCAAGTTTTGTCATGCCCCGAACTACCCCCCAGACACGGACAAGGAACCTAGGACCACAAGTGATCCCAAGCAAACCCTGCTGGCATGATCATGGGTATACTAAAGATAATAAACTTTTGCGGAAGCTAAATCATAATTTAATCTGAAAAGATAGGGAATACCCATATTCTATAATTGAGATATTTGAAAACAATTGAGTTTAATACAAAAGAAATATTAACTCAATACTAAGCTGAATCTAACTATGTCTGAAAATAAGCCTCTAAACTGGACTAGAAATACTGGGACAAGCCCCAACTAAATCTAGCAAAAACTGAAACTAAAAGACTAAATACTAAAATAAAACTCATGACTGTTGTCCTCGGAAAATGAGGACTCACCACTGAATCTGCTGATCAGGAGATCGGGAAATCGATCTATGTGTGATCTGGATGATGAGAACCTAAACCTACATCACGAGAAGATGTAGCGCACGTATGCGTCAGTACTTGAAAGGTACTGAGCATGTAGGATAGATATAAGCTGAAATAAAACATAACTGAACAAGCACAAAAGCAAGTATAATAATCTGAACATGATATACTGAATTTCTGAGCTAACAGAATGCAATGACCAATTTATAACATGCTGGAACTGAATACTGAGTATACTGATAAATGGTCAATGCAGAGAGTCTGACTGATCTGTGGGAGCTACTAATAACCGATTGTTGACACCCAATTTTGGCCTTCCACATTGTATATTAATCATTGAGATTCTTCAATTCCAAACGATTTAAAATAGTTAATTTCCAAAAAAAATAAAATAATAATAATATAATTTTTCATGTTTTCAAAATATTTTTATAATTTTTCATACAATGTATGTGTTTTACATAATCATGTATGCGATTAGTATTTTTTATAACTATTTGAAATTCATCACAAAGATTCTACATTTTTAGTTAAATACTTTAACAATTTACCTTACATTATAGTTATAATTTTGAGTTAATTAGTTTTTAATTAAATTGATTATTATATTTCGTTTAGATTGAGAATCTCACTAATTAATTAATATGAATTCATTTTATTTAATGGCCAGTCGAATTGCCCGAAATTAATCGGCTACATCTTTAAGCCAATATGCTAAATTTTAAAGCTCAAAATTAACTACACTTTCACTCCATTTTGAGTCCATTATTTTCTGCAAACTCTGGCCCATTATTATTGGCCTAAATAAAATTCAATCATCAGCACACTATATTAATTTTCCCAGCCCATTCCCAATCTCAACAAAAGAGCCCATCAGCCCCATAATTTCTTACTAAACAATACTTACAACATACATACACAACAATACAAAACAGACCCCACCCCCAATTTTTCTTCTTCTTCCTTGTGTGAAACCTAGAAAATCAGGAAAAAAAAAACAACGAAAATCCCTGCAAATCACGAGAATCCCGCAGCAAATCACGTCCTCTTCCCCTCTTTCTTTCTTTTCCGTTGAAAATTTGGTACCATGGACAACTTTGAATCTTATCTTTTCAAGATTTAAATTTGAAAAATCACTCCCAAATCGACCTCGAATCCCTCTATATAAACCTCCATCTTCTTTAGTGTTAGGTGGAGAAAAATTGGTGGTGAGAAAAAATAAAGTTAGAGGAGATCGGATTTTTTTTGAAGAAAAAAAAATTGATAAGGAAATTTTTTTTTAGAGAAAAGAAGAAATCGATAGGGAAATTTTTTCATCTAAAAAAAAATGCCTCAAATGTCTTCAAAAGTTTAAGTTCAAGAGTTCAAAAAAAAAAAAATTAATTTCAATTTTTCGAGTTCATCGAAATCTTGTGTAGTCGAAGTTCGTGGTGAAAGTTGCTTCATGGTTAAGCTCGTCGTCTCAGAACGCTGCCTCAAGAAAGGTAAAAAAATAAATAAATTCATACCTCTTATTTCGACACGATACTTGCGAGATTAGAAATCTGTTGTTTGTGTTTGGTTGCCGATATCTGTGATCGGGGTTTCATGTTTTTGTATGCTCGTAATTAGTATTTTCCTAATATGTGTTTTGCCTTTTTACATATTGGAAATGTTTCTCTTTCGAGAATGTGGCCGAGAATCTGATTGCTCCATTGCTTTCTGAGCGTTGTTTTATTTATTTTGGTGTTACACATTAATCAAAAAAAAAAAAAAAGTTGAAAATTTTATTCGATATTGTGTATGTTATCTGATAAATGCTAATGTGCTCTCTTCACCATCTGTGGCCTGCTACATTATCAAAGTAATGTGATTTCATGATGACTTAAGTTAAGCAAATGTTTTCTTAGTATATCTCCCTATATGTCTTGTAATTTAGTCATTATGTATTTCCCTCTTTTGTCTTGAATGATATCTAATGCTTTGAGTTTTCGAGTTAAATTGTCAATTTGGTCAAGCTAGTAGTTTGTTTAGTTCTTGGTTCGATCGAGAGTATTTGGGAGTAGTTGCGGTGAGTCTTAATATCAAAAATCAGTAGAATTATTTAATGGGTTTATGTGGCAAGATCTTATTTCTTTTAATTTTTCTTATCAAGTACCTTGATGATATGTGCATACATAAATTGAGTTAAGGTGTTGAATCATGCTTTGTCTTAAAAATGGGTCTTTGTGAACATCTTAAATACAACCTTACTAAAGCATTTTTCTGCCTTTTAACTCGAAAGTATTTACTTAGTTGTATTGCTATTTATTTTGGAGAATGATTCTTTGGTCCATAGAACAATTTTTCATTACTGTGCATTTATTGGATGTCACTTGAAATGTTTTCACTTGATTAAGTGATGGAAATTTTGATAGTAGCATATTTATAATGTTGAGGAATGATGCTGTAATATTTGTTTGTTAGTATGATTGAACTTTTGTGAGAGTAATTATATTGTTAGTTTCAATATGCCATGAGAGTTTGAATATTTTGTTTTGACACTCTTAGAAATAAGCAAGTTATGTGTTTATTGCATTTTGTCGGTGAACATTTCTACTTTGAATTATTGTTCGCAAAATGTCATATTTCTCTTACGAACTGTTGAGAGTACTACTTATGCTCCTTTTCATTTGTTTATGCATGTGAAAACCCGAACCGAGTCCTCACGAACTCTATCTCCTCGCCTTGCCATTCGATGATCGAGTCAGATAATCTTGAGGAATCAAATAACAAGTCTTTTGAGTTGAGGAACAGGTCTTGGAAAGCAGAAAAATGAGTTGTATACATTCGATATACACTTATATACATCGGGTGTATACAAAAATGGGAATTGGGTTAAAACCCCAATTTTCCAGCAAAATTGGCCCAAAACAGGGCCCAAATTCATTTGCTCCTTTAATCCTTTATTATTTAATTGCTATTATTATTATCTTTTTTTATTAACTCTAAATTTAGAATTATTAAATAACTTAATTAATTCCCCAAGAGATGAACTATATTCTTTATGTTAGTATGTTTAAATAAATTTCATTTTTTGTCAACAATTGTTTTTTTTTATTTGAAAATTTTTACTTAACCTTCAATTAACTTAAAATAGTCTCTATGTTTTAATTGACCAATTTGGTTTAAAATATTATTTTAAAAACGCGTCAAATAAGTTTTAACAAATCTAATCTTGTTAAAATTCTAGTCACTTGTATTATATTCAAATGTTTCATTAAGATTTCATTTTCTTAAAAACAAAAAACTGTTCTTTTAATTATTTTTCAAGTTAATCGAGTGTTATAAATTAATAATATTATTTCTATATTAAATATAAAAAAAAAAATAGTCAAAACAATTAACCTAAGTCATAGGATAACCGCATGTTAGCGGACGCTTCAAATGCCTTAAAAACCTTCTTGAAGCGTAAATAAGAACCTCTTACCCATTTTCTCTAAATTTATTAAGATTTAATCTGTTAAAATCTTTTTTAATTAAGTTTTTCTTAATTTCTTTAAAAAATTAAGTGGCGACTCTTTTCTAAGTATTTTTCTCAAATTGTTTTATACTTAGAAACATTTCAAAAAAGTGATTTTTCTAAAGTTAGTAAAATTACGGCATAACAGAAATGACGACTCTGCTGGGGATTTAATAGGTTCTAACCATAATAGACTTAGGTTAATTATTAATGTTTTTAGCATATGGTTACTTGTTTGCTTATATTGCATGCCTAATGTCTTGTTTTATACTTATGTGATATAAATTGTTTATTTGTTATTGTTTTCATAAATTGTATATTTGTTACTGCTTTATAAACTGTCATTCCGTTCATATTTCTCCACTTATTGGAAATTCACACTATCACACGTACACGCGAGGTGTTCTTTGTGCACCCGCAAACTCCTTTCAAAGTTCCTAAAGTTAGGAGAGTTGGCATATGCGCGGGGTGTCCGGATCTTTTTCCGCGTAATCGCGTAGCCTTCTCACTCGAGTTGTCCACTCGGAAACCTTGTGTCTAGAAAGCCAAATCTTAGAAAACATAAGATAGAGCTAAACCACCCCTCAATTTAAGTCATGCATGCATATGCCTTAGATGGATCGATCAAGGGTATCGATTCAACATTTAAGAAGTCCACCCTTACGTCGATGGGTTTTACGACCCAACGACCAACAAGCATGTTTTGTGCAACGTGATAATGATAGACGGATCCAAGCCTAAATTTGACATAGTGAGTTTGGATGTTATATGTTATTTTATTTTAAATAATTTTATTTTTTTAAAATTTGCAGATGAATTCAGTCCCTCAAGTGCCCATAATTAGGATGGTCGAGGGTTTTTCGTACAAATTGAAGACCTGGTGGGAAAATTTTACTCCAAGTGAAAAGCTAGCAATTGCAAAAAGGTTGGGGTACCTTCCTTTGCTATTCAAGGTTAACCCAGACAAACATGTGATTAGAGCGTTGATTCAGTTTTGGGATCCGGACCGTGTTGTGTTCACGTTCAAAGACTTTGAACTAACACCTACATTGGAGGAAATCTATTATTTTACCAGTTTGAAGTATCGAGGAATTGGTCAAATTATCCCTCACAGTCAATCAGGGAAGAAATTTCTTCGTTACTTAGGACTGAAAAATGAAAAGAAACTTCGATGCTTCGAACATAATTGGGTTTCTCTGGATTACTTATATGAAAGGTATGAACGCTCGAATAGTTACAAAGTGTTCAGGAAAGAATTCTCTTGCACTCTTGTTCATTGGCAAGCTAGACGTCCTATTGCATTTGCTGTAGCTTTACTAGGAACTTTAGTGTTTCCACGAGAACATGGTCGTATCAGCACCTGCATTTGTTCAGTGGCTCGTGTACTTTTTGAAGGTATTAATGGCGAAGAGCTCACTCTAGTTCCTATGATTTTAGCAGAAATATTTCGAGCCCTTGGAAAATGTAAGAGAGGGGAAACAAACTTCTTTGAAGGTTGCAACCTTCTTTTACAAATATGGGCAATGGAACATTTTCATAAGCGTAAAAATATGGATGACATATGCTTTAGCAACGTAAATCATATTGACAGTTTTTTCGACAGGACAAAAATGTTTGTATCTCCGATTGGTACTAATGATTGGTATGAATATCTTGCCTCCCGCACCAGTGACCAAATTCAGTGGAAGTATCCATTACTCTCGCATTTCCCGGCATATATCAGATGCAAGAGGTCCTACTATATCGAGCTTATTGGGTTGAAAGGTCTCCAGCCATATGATCCGGTTCGCGTACTTCAACAATTTGGTCGAGCACAAGTAATCCCTCTTCGAACCAACATGAGGGTTTCTGAAGTTTCCTTCGGACCAAACTTCGGAGTTCCTAGAGCCATAGAGATACTTCATGAATGGAACAATATTCTCACGATGGATATAGGAAAGGGTCCCGAAAGAGAAATTCCAGAATATCGGGTGTGGCTTCGAGAAGATCGCAACAGCATGAGTCCAGAAGGCGAACAAGGTTTTGAGGATATTGAGACGACGATCTGGATAAGACATTCTCATCTCGGAACCAAAGCGGTCACCCCTGAAATGTGGGCTCAAATGGAAACTATAATACAATATTTGGATAATGCTGGAGCAGGGCCTAACAATGTGGGAGCGTCATCATCACTTCCTCCACCAGTGTGATTGATAACAACATTCAGCCTGAATCTTAGAATTGTCCTTATTTTATGTCATTTTTATGTATTCTCTCCTTGTTGTTGGTATTTAATGGATATTTTGTCTTTGTGTCCCAAACTCGAGTTGTCACAAATTAAAAGCTTGGATCAATCTATTATAATCACATTATGTTTGACGTTTAGGCCTACCTTTGGCATAAAAGTTCAAGTCTAGGACGCGATATAAATTGTTTGTGTGCTGCTTAATTGTTGTGTGTTGTGATGTGTTATTTTGTCTAAAGCAGAATTAATCCACTATTGTTTTTAGAGCACTTTAAGCATATATTAATATTCACAACAACAAAGTCCGTCCAAATTATTCTTGAAGTGTCGTTTAAGTTTCTCAAAATTATATTAATCATTTACTCCAAATCTCTCCAAAAAAAATAAAAAATATTCATCCGCCACAGGAAGGTCGATTTACTAGAATGTCTGGAAAAGACGTCAACACACCAATCTCATCTAGTGCTTCAGTTAATGACAGAGAAACTAAAGAGTGGAAGAATTTAACAGCATTCTATGCAAGTCGACCTTCCTAATTCCATCACAGAAGGATTTATTTCCATTCGAGTCCTCCCGTTCACCCAAAATATTTCCGTGGATTAATCTGCTCGAAGTAAAATAACACTTATGTGTTTATTTTTATGTCATTTTATTTGCATATCTCCTTAAAAATAAAGACTAACATATGTGTCTTTTGAGTGATTTTTCTATACAGGTAAAAACTGATCTGTGTTGAAATCAAACTGGCAGACCATCCCTACTTTACAAGATCTAAAGCAATCAAACCATCCTTCCCTGATCACTCTTTGGATAAAGGCAAAAGCAAAATGACTGGTACTTCTGAAGAAATGGGAATAGTCGATGTAACCATCAGAAATGCTGAACTCACTGATCAAAATGAGTTGATCTCTCAGTTAATGCAATGGATTGCAGATATGCAGGAAGAGTTTCAACAAACCAAAGATTTAGCCAAACTGGCCATTGCATCGAATGAACCACCCCTTGAAACTAGAAGACCTCCTCCTTAATTTCCATCATTAAGTTCTCCGTTACCCAACTATTTTCCAACCCATACCACAGGACCCATCACTTCCACTCCTAATCCTCATACCATTGACTTAACTGTATCCAACGCTCCTTACGCCAGCACTTCCTACCAAACACCACCACCAATACCAAATCAGAACCAAGCACCTAACACTAATCACTCCCAAAACTTTATGCCAACCTACCAAATCCCACCCCCAGTCTCCAATAATTCACGTGTTTTGCCTAGCCATCCGACATACCCTTCTGTAACATTCCAAACTCCACCAGCCAATGCAATCCCTGAACCATGTTCTAGCTTTCCCGTTCAACCAGAGTTGGATCACTATGAAGAGATGGAGAAGGAGTGGAGGCTGAGAGAAGAAAAACGTGAGCAAGAAATAAATGTCATGAAGGAGGCCATCTCTGAAGCAGTTAAAAGTGTTCAAACTTCAAGGAAAATCACAGGACTTGAGTATGAAGACCTATGCATGCACCCTAACTTGGAAATACCCGAAGGTTACAAAATTTCAAAATTTGAAACCTTCAATGGTATTGGCAATCCCATGGCTCACTTGCGAGCTTATTGTGACAAACTTGTGGGTATTGGAAGAAATGATGCATTAATTATGAGGTTGTTTAGTCGAAGTCTGAGTGGAGAGGCGTTAGAATGGTTCACATCACAAGAGCTCCGTCAGTGGTCTACATGGGGGGCTTTGGCCAAAGATTTTCTGGAAAGATTCCAGTTTAATGTTGAAGCGGTTCCTGATAGATACTATTTGGAAAAAATCAAGCAAAAGACCACGGAGGACTATCGTGAATATGCATGTTGCTGGAGGAAAGAAGCTGCAAAGGTACAACCTGTGATGACTGAAAGCGAAACAACCTCTGCTTTTATTCGAGCTCAAGAGCCCGAGTATTATGAAAGGATGTTGCCCATGATGGGACAGAAATTTTCGGAGCTGATCAGAATGGGAGAAGCCATAGAGGATGGCCTCAAATCTGGAAAGGTTACAAGTCTCAATGCTTTGCAGGCCGCCAACAAATCCTCGACATCCATGGCCACAGGATTTTCTAGGAAAAAGAAAGAGGATGTCTCTGTTGTATCTTTTAGCCCAAGTCCAAGGCCACAAAGGTATTTTGGGTATGGTTCTGCCATTGGAAACTCCAACCGATTCTCCACCGCAAATAATTACCAACCACCTCCACAAGATCCACTTCCAATCTACTATGCACAACAGAACTACCAACCATCACCACCTATCTATCAAAATAAACCACCAACCTACCAAAATACACCACCAAATCACCAAACCAATGTACCAGCCTACCAAAGTCCTGGACAAAACAACCCAAATACCAATAATTTACCCCGCCCTAACCTCGAAAGAAATCCTCCAAGAATTTTCACTCCTTTGGCAGAAACACGTACCCAACTCTTTGAGCGTTTGAGAGCAGCAGGATTGATCCAACCAGTAGACGCAAAGACAATTAATTCCACAACAAAGTTCTTTCGAGCGGATCAACGATGCGCCTACCATTCTGGAGGAGCAGGACATGATACAGAAGGGTGTATCAATTTAAAACATAAGATTCAAGATTTGATCGATAGTAGAGTCATCACTCTTCAGGCCCCTGCCCCCAATGTAAATCTTAACCCATTACCGAATCATGGGGGAGCGACCATCAATATGATTGAAAGTGATGAAGATTGGCTCGCTAACGGGACTGTCGGTGAAGCAAATGTCAACTCACTCATACCAACAGTGGCCACTTTGACCATAAAGGCCCGTCCAGAGTTTGTTGTAATAACTGCGCCTCATCAGGCATTCGCTTTGGCAAAGGAAAGAAACAACGAGCAGCCCAAAGAAAAGTTTGTTGTCCAGGCAGCTACGGCTCAAGGGATGACACGTTCTGAAAGATGTTATGTTCAAAAAGAGTTAGATCAAGAAACACGAAGGAAGGAGAACCAAAAAAGGCCGATCACAGAGGGTGAGGCTGAAGAGTTTTGGCGAAGAATGCAGCCTAAGGAGTATTCCATTGTCAAGCATTTGGAGAAAACTCCCGCTCAAATTTCTGTTTGGGCTCTATTGATGAGTTCCGAGTACCATCGAAAAGCATTGTTGAAGGTACTTGATGAAGCATATGTACCGACGGGAACAAGTGGTGAGAATCTGGTAACTATGGTTAGTCATGTCATTGGGAGTCACCAAATCTCTTTTCGAGAAGAGGAGTTACCAATCGAGGGAGTGATGCACAACCGTGCCTTGTATACCACTGTCAAATGCAGGGACAAATTTATAGCTCGAGTATTGATTGATAATGGTTCAGGACTCAATATTTGCCCGTTATCAACCCTTACTCAACTAAATTATGATGTGGGAAAAACCGTCAAAGTCGCATGAATGTAAGGGCGTTTGATGGTTCACAAGAGAGACCATGGGGGAGGTAGACTTGTGTATCCAAATGGGGCCTGCAGAATTTGTCACTGAATTTCAAGTGATAGGTATATCCACAAGCTACAATATGTTGCTAGGAAGGCCATGGATCCATGCGGTTGGGGCAATACCATCCACATTGCATCAACTTTTAAAGTTCATCTGGGAGTACCATGAAATTGTCATTCATGGTGAAGGGAGTAATCGTAGTTACCCTGGCTTCTTTGTTCCAGTTATTGATGATTCATCTCAAGGTACTGACTTTCACATGGTGGAGATAATGAATGCTGCTTTTGAAGATATAACACCGCAAATGCCAATGCCGCCGATGTATAAAATGCTTGCCACAACCATGCTAAGAAGCGGTTTTGAGCCTGGACGTGGGTTAGGCAAGAATTTGGATGGCATATCCGAACCTCTTCCTATCCCACTTCAAAATTTCCGCTTTGGCGTTGGTTATACCCCAACAAAGGAGGAGTTATTCAAAGCAGAAGCAAGGAAGAAGCATAACCCTGATCTATCAAAGTCTATTCCAGAATTGTACCAGTCATTTACTGCTAAAGCTTTAGAGCCTGAGATTGATGGTCTGGTGGATGGGATGGGAAGATTGTTTGATGAAGAAGATTGTGCTGTGATCTTGGAAGAATGCACCGCGACACCCGCCATCCGAGATGCCAAACCTGAAGAGACGCTACAGAATTGGGTGGCCACTCCACTTATGATTCATCGAATTGCTTGGTAGACAAAGACAAGATTTGAAGTTTTACTTTTGAAAATCGGTGTAGTTCGGACGAGGCCCGAAACAACCCTTTATGTCACTTTATTTTCATCGTAATATTTTAAAAAAAAGGAAATGGCTCACGTTGACATGAGTCATGACCAAAGTTTGTACGCCTTTTTTCCAATGAAAGCCTCATTTATTTTAAATTGATTATCTTGCCTTTGCAAATTACTCTCTGATATATACATTCAAACTCTTTCTATCTAACATGGTTGATTTATTTTTCTTTTCAGTAAAAATGAATCTAAACTTGCCAATGTCATGACATGTCACGAACACGGTGAACCAAGTAAGGTCAATGAAGATGAATGGGAAGAATATAATGAGGAAACTATGATGCCTGAACACCTTACCGAGGACTTAAGAAACCTTGAAGATGATAAAAAGTCCAACCTGGATGAGACAGAGATAGTCAACTTAGGAGATGACGAGTCGGTTAGAGAAACCCGAGTCAGTAGCTATTTGACAGCAATAGAAAAGAAAAAATTGGTCGAGCTGCTCAAACAATACATCGATGTATTTGCGTGGTCTTATGATGATATGCCAGGATTAAGCACTGATATTGTTTCCCATAAGCTGCCTATCAATTTAGAGTATTGTCCGGTAAAGCAGAAAACCAGAAAGTTCAAGCCCGATCTAGGTTTAAGAATAAAAGAAGAGGTCATGAAGCAGATTGAATCAAAGGTCGTCGAAGTAACCAAGTATCCCACTTGGTTGGCTAACATTGTTCCTGTGGCGAAAAAAGATGGAAAAATCAGGATATGCGTGGATTATCGGGATCTCAATAAAGCAAGTCCAAAAGACAATTTCCCATTACCAAACATCCATATACTCATTGATAATTGTGCCAAGCACGAGTTACAATCTTTCGTGGATTGTTTTGCGGGATACCACCAGATCTTAATGGATGAAGAAGATGCAGAGAAAACAGCATTCATCACACCTTGGGGAGTCTACCATTATCGAGTGATGCCGTTCGGCCTCAAGAATACTGGAGCCACTTACATGAGAGCTATTACCACCATATTCCATGATATGATCCACAAAGAAATTGAGGTGTATATGGACGATGTTATCATAAAATCCCGCGAGAGTTCGAATCATCTGACACACCTGGAAAAGTTCTTTGACAGGTTACGTAGGTATGATTTGAAGTTGAACCCAACCAAATGTACATTTGGAGTACCTGCAGGGAAGTTACTCGGTTTCATAGTTAGTAGAAGAGGTATCGAGCTTGATCCTTCCAAAATCAAGGCAATTCAAGACTTACCTCCTCCAAAGACTAAGAAGGAAGTAATGAGTTTTCTGGGGAGACTAAATTACATCAGTCGATTCATAACCCAATCAACGGTGATTTGTGAACCCATATTCAAATTGCTACGAAGGATGCGCCAACCAAGTAGACCGAAGAATGTCAGAAGGCTTTTGACGCCATCAAGAGTTACCTTTTAAATCCACCAGTATTGGTGCCACCACGCGCGGGCAGTCCTTTGCTATTGTATTTATCCGTCTCTGACAACGTATTTGCGTGTGTGTTGGGACAACATGATGAGACCGGAAGAAAGGAGAGAGCCATATACTATTTGAGCAAGAAGTTCACATCCTACGAAGCTCGTTACACCCTCTTAGAGAGAACTTGTTGTGCTTTGACTTGGGTGGCTCAAAAATTATGACATTATCTGTCGGCTTATACAACACATCTCATTTTAAGAATGGACCCGCTCAGGTACATATTTCAGAAAGCAATGCCCACAGGAAAGCTAGCAAAATGGCAAATGTTGTTGAGTGAGTTTGACATTGTGTACATGACTCAGAAAGCAATCAAGGGGCAAGCCTTGGCCGATCACCTTGCTGAAAACCCAGTAGATGAAGGATATGAACCGCTCAGAACATACTTCCCTGATGAAGAGGTATTGTTTGTAGGGGAAGATATATCAGAATCATATCCTGGGTGGAGAATGTTTTTTGATGGAGCAGTTAACTCTAAAGGATCAGGAATTGGAGCAGTATTGATATCTGAATTAGGACAACATTTTCCAGCAACAGTAAAGCTTAGATTTTGATGCACAAATAACATGGCTGAGTACGAATCTTGTATTCTCGGCATCAAGATGGCTCTTGATATGAATGTTCAAGAATTACTGATAATTGGTGATTCAGACTTGTTGATTCATCAAGTCCAAGGAGAATGGGCCGTGAAGAATCCTAAAATCTTACCTTACGTGCAATTGGTACGGAGGTTATGCAAAAGATTTAGGAAGACCGAGTTTAGACACACCCCGAGAATACAGAACGAGTTTGCTGATGCACTGGCAACCATATCATCTATGATACAACACCCAGAAAAGAGTTACATTAACCCACTTAAGATAGGTTTAAAAGAACAACCAGCGCATTATTCACATGTGGAAGCGGAATCAGATGGAAATCCGTGGTATGTCGATGTAAAAAGGTACTTAAAAACTAGTGAATACCCCAAAAAAGCAACAAGTATCCAAAAGAAAACAATCCGAAGAATGGCAAACAACTTCTTTTTGAATGGGTAGGTTCTTTATAGGAAGACTCCCGATCTGGGATTACTGCGATGTGTGGATGCTGCAGAGGCCACAAGATTGCTCGAAGAAGTGCATGCTGGAGTGTGTGGGACACACATGAATGTGTTTACATTAGCAAAGAAAATATTAAGGGCAGGATACTTTTGGATGACTATGGAAAATGATTGTGTCCGATTTGTCCAAAGATGTCATAAATGTCAGGTACATGGAGATTTGATTAAAGTACCTCCTCACGAGCTCAATGTAATGAGTTCCCCTTGGCCATTTGCAGCATGGGGCATGGATGTTATTGGACCAATCGTGCCTGCTGCCTCCAATGGTCATAGGTTCATTTTGGTCGCCATTGATTACTTTACAAAGTGGGTCGAAGCTGCTTCCTATAAAGCTGTGACGAAGAAAGTTGTAGCCGATTTTGTTCGCAATAATTTGATATGTCATTTTGGAGTTCTTGAGTCTCTCATCACAGACAATGGTGCAAACCTGAACAGTCACTTGACGAAAGAGATATGTGAACAATTCAAAATCACCCACCGTAATTCAACTACATATCGTCCTCAGATGAATGGAGCTGTGGAAGCTGCTAATAAGAACATCAAGAGGATATTGAGAAAAATGATTGACAACTACAAATGTTGGCATGAAAATTTACCTTATGCTTTGCTAGGTTATCGTACTACAATTCGAACTTCAACTGGAGCAACTCCGTATCTATTAGTATATGAAACAGAAGCCGTGATACCAACTGAAGTTGAGATACCATCTTTGAGGATTATTCAGGAAGCTGGATTGAGCGATGCAGAATGGGTTCGTGATCGATATGAACAGTTAACATTGATTGATGAGAAAAGAATGAGTGCTGTTTGTCATGGCCAGTTGTATCAACAAAGAATGGTTCGTGCTTTCAACAAGAAAGTAAGAGTTCGAACATTTGAGGTAGGTCAATTGGTGCTGAAGTGCATTTTCCCTCATCAAGAGGAATATAAAGGGAAATTTACACCTAACTGGCAAGGACCATATCTTGTCCACAAAGTACTGTCAAGAGGAGCTTTGGTCCTAGCAGAGATGGACGGTAGAATATGGCGAAAAGCTATCAATTCAGATGCCGTCAAGAGATATTACATTTGAAGAATGTTATTTCTTTCCTTTATTTCCTTGTAATCGCAAATTGTTTGTAATCATTGACACATTAATCTTTGGAACATTCCTCTGTACTTGAACTACGTTCGACCTGAGTTCTCAAGAATGAGATACGTAGGCGGCCTATATGGGCCTCGGTCGTTTCCTTATCAAAATTTCTTATTTCTATCAATTCTCCAGAGGGGAACTACGTATGACCTGATTCCTGCCTCAACGGGATACGTAGGCGCCACAAGGGTTCGGTCATATCTCCCGTAAGATTTTCTATTTTTCTTTACAATAGAAACTGGGACAGAATTTTAGAGAGGGACTCAAAAATTCTCAAGAAGAGACTTACAAATTCTCAAGACATAAGATATATTGTGAGTTGCAACTGGGACAGAATTTTTGAGGAAGGCCTCAAAAATTCCATCAAGGGTACTCGGAACGTCAGAGTCAACTTCAAGTACTGCAACGTGACATATTGCTAAGGATATCTAAAAATTCCAACAAGCTACCTATCATGACAGAATAGAATCTGAGACAAAGGGTTTTGTTTGTGTCGTACATGTCGTGGCAATTAATTGGCAGAGATTTTCTTTACAACTATCTTTCTAAAAAATTTCATACATAACATGTGTTTTAATTTAATATGATCTTGTCTTTTGTCTATTGCGATTCGTAGGGTCAACCAAACTTTCGAAGATAGCAAGATAAGAAGCAAGGCGACTGAAAGAAATCAACACAGATCAGTTTGTTTTAAAAACTAACAATTTTTCTGTGAATGCAGGTATATAAGATTGCCTCAAGATCATCATATTCCTCCATTAAATGAATATGGAGAATTCAAAAGGACGAGTAGCTCCCCAAAATTGACAACTGTTCTGTACATAAAGAAAAGTCATTTAAGTTCTTTAAAAGAAAAGCAGCAGTTCAGAATATGAGCAGCACCAACTTGTTCAAATCTCCAACAAAGAAAGAGTCGAATTAAACAGAAGATGATCAAAATAGGAACGGCATCAACAACTAGTGGAAAATATTCACAAATCCCATTGATATCAGACACGGTAATGTGAAACACCCAGAGGGACATCGTATTTATCACGAGGAAGTCATGCATATCGTATTATCAAAGGAGTTAATGCCATTATCGAGATATGTCATTCATATTCAAACTGCCAAGAAGGCATAATCTTCTAATGCCAAGAAGGCTATTCCATATTCAAACTGCCAAGAGGGCCATTTCATTCAAATGGCGAATGGACCATTCATATTCAAACTGCCGAAAGGGCCATTGCATATTTATATTGCCAAGAAGGCCATCATATTCAAACTGCCGAGAGGGCCATTGCATAATCAAATTGCCAAGAGGGCCATCATATTCAAACTGCCGAGAGGGCCATTGCATAATCAAACTGCCAAGAGGGCCATCATATTCAAATTGCCAAGAGGGCCATCATATTTCTATTGCCAAGAAGGCTATTGCATATTCAAACTGCCGAGAGGGCCATTGCATAATCAAACTGCCGAGAGGGCCATCATATTCAAATTGCCAAGAGGGCCATCATATTTCTATTGCCAAGAAGGCTATTTCATATTCAAACCGCCGAGAGGGCCATTATCTTCAAATGCCGAGAGGGCCATTGCATATTCAAACGCTGAGAGGGCCATTATCTTCAAATACTGAGAGGGCCATTGCATATTCAAACGCCGAGAGGTCCATCATCTTCAAAATGCCGAGAGAGTCATTGCTTCTTCCAACGCCAAAAGATAAACATAATCTTACCAATCAAGCTTTGACAACATCATCCCACCATGGATCAACATTCATCCTTCCAATGGATCATCAATGTAGCAACATCATCTTATCGATCAAGCATCAATATATTCATTATCAAAGTAGCAGCAACATCCTATCAATGAAGTTTGTCATCAATAATATTACATTATCGATAAAGTTATCATCATGTCGCATCATATCAATTCATCATCTATTGTGTCAAAACTGATGGAAATGTGTGCCGAAGAGGGTAAAACATAACACCTCTCTATGTAAATTACAGTTTCTACTAACAAGTTTGTTTCATTATCTGACGAGAGCATCCAAGAGGATGAATTCTCAAATCAAACCACAGGTGCGGACGACATCAAAAAGGATGCAGCACAACGTGGAACTTTTTCTTAGCAGCGAACTGGGACATAGTCCAAAGAGGAGTATCAAACTCTTAGGACGCGAGCTGACGAGCAACTTCCACTACAATCAAACCACACCCCTATCAAAGGCGTGTGAGTTTTTCTTTTAGTTCATCGGTTTCAATTTTGCATCCGTGAAACATTTCACTCTCACCGGAGGCAACTTTCTAATCTGAGTGACAGTGCACCACGAACTTTGGAAATTATGTCCATGTAAGTTCTTACTTATGGATGTGAAGAGCTCCACATTCATGGCTAAGAGGTTGCAAGCCTCTTTTCCACACTCGTTTTATTTGTCACTCCTCCAAAACCAAAGGTTATCTTGCATAATAGATTTCCTTTTCAACCAATCGAGTCGAACTACAAACAGCCTGATTCCCAAGGTTTGAGGATATGTAGGCGGGTTCAATGTTGAAAACTCGGCTGTAGTCCGATATTTGTTTACAAATCTTATTCTCGAGCATTCCGGTCCCTTCATAACTTGGTATCGAGATGACTTTTGAATTCTTTAATAATCGTGCGTTAAATCAAGCGTATCGAACTACAAGTGGCCTGAATTCTCATATAACCTGAGATATGTAGGAAACCCAATACCAGGGTTCGGCCATAATTCCTAAAGCCCATACCAAAATTCCTTTTCCCAAAGATGAAGATGTGGTTGGTCAAAATTGAGTTCGTCAATTTCATTTGCCTTGAATTTCTTTCATCAATCCAAGTCAAACGAGGGACAGCTGTTGACACCCAATTTTGGCCTTCCACATTGTATATTAATCATTGAGATTCTTCAATTCCAAACGATTTAAAATAGTTAATTTCCAAAAAAAAAAAAATAATATAATTTTTCATGCTTTCAAAATATTTTTATAATTTTTCATACAATGTATGTGTTTTACATAATCATTTATGCGATTAGTATATTTTATAACTATTTTAAATTCATCACAAAGATTCTACATTTTTAGTTAAATATTTAACAATTTACCTTAAATTATAGTTATAATTTTGAGTTAATTAGTTTTTAATTAAATTGATTATTATATTTCGTTTAGATTGAGAATCTCACTAATTAATTAATATGAATTCATTTTATTTAATGGCCAGTCGAATTGCCCGAAATTAATCGGCTACATCTTTAAGCCAATATGCTAAATTTTAAAGCTCAAAATTAACTACACTTTCACTCCATTTTGAGTCCATTATTTTCTGCAAACTCTGGCCCATTATTCTTGGCCTAAATAAAATTCAATCATCAGCCCACTATATTAATTTTCCCAGCCCATTCCCAATCTCAACAAAAGAGCCCATCAGCCCCATAATTTCTAACTAAACAATACTTACAACATACATACACAACAATACAAAACAGACCCCACCCCCAATTTTTCTTCTTCTTCCTTGTGTGAAACCCAGAAAATCAGGAAAAAAAAAACAACTAAATCCCTGCAAATCACGAGAATCCCGCAGCAAATCACGTCCTCTTCCCCTCTTTCTTTCTTTTCCGTTGAAAATTTGGTACCATGGACAACTTTGAATCTTATCTCTTCAAGATTTAAATTTGAAAAATCACTCCCAAATCGACCCCGAATCCCTCTTTATAAACCTCCATCTTCTTTAGTGTTAGGTGGAGAAAAATTGGTGGTGAGAAAAAATAAAGTTAGAGGAGATCGGATTTTTTGTTGAAGACAAAAAAATTGATAAGGAAAATTTTTTTTTTAGAGAAAAGAAGAAATCGATAGGGAAATTTTTTCATCTAAAAAAAAAAACATGCCTCAAATGTCTTCAAAAGTTTAAGTTCAAGAGTTCAAAAAAAAAATAATCAATTTTTTGAGTTCATCGGAATCTTGTGTAGTCGAAGTTCGTGGTGAAAGTTGCTTCGTGGTTAAGCTCGTCGTCTCAGAACGCTGCCTCAAGAAAGGTAAAAAATAAATAAATGCATACCTCTTATTTCGACACGATACTTGCGAGATTAGAAATCTGTTGTTTGTGTTTGGTTGCCGATATCTGTGATCGGGGTTTCATGTTTTTGTATGCTCGTAATTAGTATTTTCCTAATATGTGTTTTGCCTTTTTACATATTGGAAATGTTTCTCTTTCGAGAATGTGGCCGAGAATCTGATTGCTCCATTGCTTTCTGAGCGTTGTTTTATTTATTTTGGTGTTACACATTAATCAAAAAAAAAAGTTGAAAATTTTATTCGATATTGTGTATGTTATCTGATAAATGCTAATGTGCTCTCTTCACCATCTGTGGCCTGCTACAGTATCAAAGTAATGTGATTTCATGATGACTTAAGTTAAGCAAATGTTTTCTTAGTATATCTCCCTATATGTCTTGTAATTTAGTCATTATGTATTTCCCTCTTTTGTCTTGAATGATATCTAATGCTTTGATCTTTCGAGTTAAATTGTCAATTTGGTCAAGCTAGTAGTTTGTTTAGTTCTTGGTTCGATCGAGAGTATTTGGGAGTAGTTGCGGTGAGTCTTAATATCAAAAATCAGTAGAATTATTTAATGGGTTTATGTGGCAAGATCTTATTTTTTTAATTTTTCTTATCAAGTACCTTGATGATATGTGCATACATAAATTGAGTTAAGGTGTTGAATCATGCTTTGTCTTAAAAATGGGTCTTTGTGAACATCTTAAATACAACCTTACTAAAGCATTTTTCTGCCTTTTAACTCGAAAGTATTTACTTAGTTGTATTGCTATTTATTTTGGAGAATGATTCTTTGGTCCATAGAACAATTTTTCATTACTGTGCATTTATTGGATGTCACTTGAAATGTTTTCACTTGATTAAGTGATGGAAATTTTGATAGTAGCATATTTATAATGTTGAGGAATGATGCTGTAATATTTGTTTGTTAGTATGATTGAACTTTTGTGAGAGTAATTATATTGTTAGTTTCAATATGCCATGAGAGTTTGAATATTTTGTTTTGACACTCTTAGAAATAAGCAAGTTATGTGTTTATTACATTTTGTCGGTGAACATTTCTACTTTGAATTATTGTTCGCAAAATGTCATATTTCTCTTACGAACTGTTGAGAGTACTACTTATGCTCCTTTTCATTTGTTTATGCATGTGAAAACCAGAACCGAGTCCTCACGAACTCTATCTCCTCGCCTTGCCATTCGATGATCGAGTCAGATAATCTTGAGGAATCAAATAACAAGTCTTTTGAGTTGAGGAACAGGTCTTGGAAAGCAGAAAAATGAGTTGTATACATTCGATATACACTTATATACATCGGGTGTATACAAAAATGGGAATTGGGTTAAAACCCCAAATTTCCAGCAAAATTGGCCCAAAACAGGGCCCAAATTCATTTGCTCCTTTAATCCTTTATTATTTAATTGTTATTATTATTATCTTTCTTTATTAACTCTAAATTTAGAATTATTAAATAACTTAATTAATTCCCCAAGAGATGAACTATATTCTTTATGTTAGTATGTTTAAATAAATTTCATTTTTTGTCAACAATTGTTTTTTTTTATTTGAAAATTTTTACTTAACCTTCAATTAACTTAAAATAGTCTCTATGTTTTAATTGACCAATTTGGTTTAAAATATTATTTTAAAAACGCGTCAAATAAGTTTTAACAAATCTAATCTTGTTAAAATTCTAGTCACTTGTATTATATTCAAATGTTTCATTAAGATTTCATTTTCTTAAAAAGAAAAAATTATTCTTTTAATTATTTTTCAAGTTAATCGAGTGTTATAAATTAATAATATTATTTCTATATTAAATATAAAAAAAAATAAAAAAAATAGTCAAAATAATTAACCTAAGTCATAGGATAACCGCATGTTAGCGGACGCTTCAAATGCCTTAAAAACCTTCTTGAAGCTAAATAAGAACCTCTTACCCATTTTCTCTAAATTTATTAAGATTTAATCTGTTAAAATCTTTTTAAATTAAGTTTTTCTTAATTTCTTTAAAAAATTAAGTGGCGACTCTTTTCTAAGTATTTTTCTCAAATTGTTTTATACTTAGAAACATTTCAAAAAAGTGATTTTTCTAAATATAGTAAAATTACGGCATAACACCGATAATAAAACCACATGAGCTAAATGTGGAGTCCGATGTATACGCCCCATCGAGAGGACCCAATATACCCTGCCAAAGGTATAAAGGCATGCTGGCGTGATCACTAAACTGATTGCCCACAGAGGGGACTTACAACCTACTTGGCTAGTAGTTCTGGGACTATTGGGTACGCTAAACCCTAGTCCAACTCGGTATTATGCTACTCCCAATGAATTCTGTAAACTAACTGATTATGTCTGAGTTTCTGTAAATACTGGATAGTTCGAAACTAAACATGCAAACTGAGTGCAATAATTAATCTGGTAATTATGCATTTATACTGAGGCATGTATATCTGAAGTGTCTGAAATATCTGACCTAGCATGTGTAATTCAAGAATTAAAGAAATACAAATCTAGGGTTTTGAAATTCATGCGAATCTGAGTAATAACATGATAATCTGATTTGGAACATATATTTAATAAATTCATGAAGTTCTATCAAAGTTCTAGAAACCCTAGGTTTAATCATGACAAGAGATCAATAATATAACTGAAAACTAGGGACCCAATGGGTGAAAGGAACCCACTAGTGAAATTCCGCATACCTGGTGATGAAATCCATAGAAATATAATTAAGTTTCTGGGCTGGAACTGCTGGAGCTTGTGGCGTTCTTGAACTAGGGTTCTTGAGCTTTTTTTTCTCCTATCTTGCTTCTAATTTTCTAAGTTTTGATTTAATGATTTGACTTGGATATGTTTTAATTATATTTCTAGGCTTAAACTGACTAAAATCTGATGATTTAGGGTCAAAACGACGTAACTTATGGTTTAAACGGAGTGGGAAAGGTCAAAAAGACCCCTGGGAAGGTTGCTGTCGGGCCACACGACGGCCAGGACTGACGATCCGTCGTGTGCCCGACGCCCCGTCGTTGGATCCGTCGTGAGGGCTGTTCGACATGCCTTTACTAAAATGGTCATAACTTTTTACTCGGAGGTCTGATGTTAGCAAGGTTGGTGGCTATGGAAAGATAATTCAATTATAGATCTGTGGGTAGGTCATGAGAGACCTAATTCATTTTGTGATAAGAGTTATGATCATTTTAACTTGACCCAACTGCATTTCCCCTTAACTGTCTGCAAATTGTTTTTTCTGAAAAACTAATTTTTGGTCTGGTTTGTCTATGGGGTGTTACATTATCTCCCCCTTGGGAACATTCATCCTCGAATGAAGACTAAACTATCTGAAATGGAGGGAGAGAGCTGTAAACCCCACTACTAAACACTGAGAACTGAGTTTCTGACTGAATTGAGTTCTGAGTACATGCAATTACATTGAAAATGCAAGTACAAACTGAGGGAACATGATTCTAAAACTGAATTTATGCATGAATGACTGTAAAACTGAAGAGGAACTATTACCTCAAGCTGGAGTGGAATCAGAAGGAAAAAGGTAAGGATACTTGGCTTTCATGGCTTTTTCTGCTTCCCAAGTAGCTCCCTCTACGGACTGACTCCTCCACAAAACCTTGACTGAAGCGACTTCTTTGTTTCTCAACCTTCTAACCTGATGGTCAAGTATCTCAACTGGTACATCCTCATAAGACAGACTATCTTTCACCGCCAAACTTTCTAATGGCACTATAGAGGCTGGATCACCCACACACTTCTTCAAGAGTGAGATGTGGAAGACCGGATGCATTGCTACTAATTCTGTTGGCAACTCTAACTCATATGCCACCTTGCCAACCCTTTTCAATATCTTGTAAGGGCCTACATATCTAGGACTGAGCTTCCCTTTCTTTCCAAATCTCATCACCCCTTTCATAGTTGAGACTTTCAGAAAAACCCTATTATCAACTTGGAACTCTAGTTCCCTTGTCCTTACATCTGCATAAGATTTCTGACGACTTTGGGCTGTCTTAAGTCTATCTCTAATGAGTTGAACTTTCTCCATAGCATAAAGGACTGAATCTGGCCCTATCAAAGCTGCTTCACCTACTTCAAACCAACCAATAGGATATCTACATCTACGCCCATATAAAGCCTCATAAGGGGCCATCTGAATGCTAGAATGGTAGCCATTATTGTAGGCAAACTCAATAAGAGAAGGTGATCATCCCAACTACCTTTGAAATCGATCACACAAGCTCTCAACATATCCTCTAATATTTGAATGGTACGCTCTGCCTACCCATCCGTCTGTGGATGAAATGTTGTACTAAGGTTAACTTGAGTACTAAGACCTTTTTTAAATGACTTCCAGAAATGAGAGGTAAACTGAGGGCCTCTATCTGAGATGATAGACAAAGGAACCCCATGCAACCTCACAATTTCATTAAGGTAAATCATTGCATAGTCCTCTGCCGAATCTGGAGTCTTGACCGCCAAAAAGCAAGAAGACTTAGTCATCCTATCAATTATCACCCAAATTGAGTCATGCTGTCTGCGAGTACGAGGTAACCCTGTGATGAAATCCATATTGATCACATCCCACTTCCAAGTAGGAATATCAATCTCTTGAGTCATACCTCCTGGTTTCTGATGTTCTACCTTAACTTGCTGGCAATTGGGGCACTTACTCACAAAGTCTGCTATATCCCTCTTCATGCCATTCCACCAATAGACTTCCCGCAGATCGCGGTACATCTTAGTGGCACCTGGATGAATAGAATACCTGGAGTTATGAGCTTCTGCAAGAATATGCTTCCTCAACTCTCCCACATCAGGAACACACAATCTACCTTGGTAGCGAAGTACACCATCTCCCCCTTGGGAGAAAACCTCCACTCTCTGATTGTTGACTGCACCCTTTAGTTCAAGCAAGATCGGATCACTCTCTTGCTTTTCCTTAACCTCCACTACCAAAGACGATTCTGCCCCATTCTGAACTATTACACCGCTGTCTGATATGCTCATAAGGCGAACTCCCATGCGAGAAAGCCTGTGAATATCTTTCAATAGCTCCTTTCTTTTTTCCTCAACATGGGCTACACTACCCATAGATAATCTACTAAGAGCATCGGCCACTACATTCGCCTTTCCAGGATGATAATGCACACTCATATCATAATCCTTAAGGAACTCAACCCATCTCCTCTGGCGAAGATTCAACTCTTTCTGGGTGAACACATACTGAAGGCTCTTATGATCGGTGAACACATCTACATGAACACCATACAAGTAGTGTCTCCATATCTTGAGTGCAAACACCACTGCTGCAAGCTCGAGGTCATGAGTTGGATAGTTCTTCTCATGCACCTTAAGCTGTCTAGAGGCATAAGATATAACCTTATCTCTTTGCATCAACACACAACCAAGGCCAACTCTGGATGCATCGCAATAGATCACATAACCATCTGATTCCTATGGTAGAGTCAAGACAGGAGCTGTAGTCAATCTAGTTTTCAATTCTGCGAAGATTTTCTCACAATCATCTGACCATTGGAACTTGACCATCTTCTGAGTCAACCAAGTCAATGGTGAGGCTATGGATGAAAATCCTTCCACGAACCTCCTGTTATAACCCGCTAGACCTAAGAAACTTCTTATATCTGTAGCAGAGGTAGGTCTGGGCCATTGTTTCACTGCTTCTATCTTCTATGAATCTACGCGGATCCCTTCGCTAGATACAATGTGACCAATAAAAGCAACGGATTGCAACCAAAACTCACATTTGCTAAACTTAGCGAATAACTGGCGATCCTTGAGAGTCTGTAGAACAATTCTCAAATGACCTGTATGTTCTTCCTCACTCCTAGAGTAAATGAGGATATCATCAATAAAGACGATAACAAACAAGTCCAAGTACTGTTTGAACACTCTGTTCATCAAATCCATGAAAGCTGCAGGAGCATTGGTTAGTCCAAACGACATAACTACAAATTCATAATGACCATACCGAGTTCTGAAGGCTGTTTTTGGAATGTCACTATCTCTGACTCTGAGCTGATGATAACCCGATCTGAGGTCTATCTTTGAGAAATGACTAGCACCCTGAAGTTGGTCAAACAAGTCATCAATCCTGGGGATGGGATAGTTATTCTTGATTGTGACCTTGTTCAACTGTCTATAGTCAATGCACATTCTGAGAGAACCATCTTTCTTCTTTACGAACAATACTGGTGTACCCCATGGTGAAATACTAGGTCTGATGAAACCCTTATCTAGAAGGTCTTTCAACTGCTCTTTCAATTCCTTAAGCTCTGCTGGAGCCATTCTGTAAGGAGGAATAGAAATAGGCTGGGTATCTGGAATGAGATCAATTCCAAAGTCGATTTCCCTTTCGGGAGGGATCCCGGGAAGATCTTTTGGAAATACTTTTGGAAATTCACAAACTACTGGAACTGACTCAAGAGTTGGGGTTTCAAGGCTAGAATTCTTAACCCAAACTATATGATAGAGATAACCCTTAGATATCATCTTTCTGGCCTTAAGGTAAGAAATAAATTGACCCATAGGCACTAGGCTACTACCCTTCCATTCTAAGATTGGTTCGTCTGGAAACTAAAAACGAACAATCCAGTTCTGCAATCAACTTAGGCATAACATGAGTGTAACCAATCTATGCCTAGAATAACATCGAAGTCTACCATTTCTAACTCTACTAGATCTACTGAAGTGACTTTCTGAGAGACTGTGATAGGGCAATTTCTGTATATCCGTCTAGCTATAACTGGGTCACCAACTGAGTAGATACTGAGAAAGGTTCTGAGAGAGTTTCTGAACTAACACTGAATCGGTCTGCTATACTGAGTTACAAAAGACAAAGTCATGTCCGTTGCCTGAGTGAACCATATGTGAGTCACATCCTTGAGTTGGTAGGATGACAATCTCACCTATCACTACCAGTTACTGACATCACACCAAATATTTTCTTGACCTCGTCAATGAACTTATGTGGGTCCTTACCAACTTGCGACCCTGAAAACTTAGGCGGATTCATCCTAACGAAATCATAAACACTGGATGCCACTAATCGATCATTTCTATTAGTAGGAACTCGAACCTGCTGATTGTTCTTGTTGTTCATGCTCTGAGCCAAAAACTGAATTGGCATTCTGAAACTCTGCATTTGAACTTCCTTATATGGTACTAGAGGAACTGCGCACTTCACACCCAAGAAATGGACTCTACTTAGTGCGGCTTTTTCAGACATCCTAGGACTCTTGAACCTAGTGCTCTGATACCAAGTTTTGTCACGCCCCGAACTACCCCCGAGACGCAGACACGGAACCTAGGACCACAAGTGATCCCAAGCTAACCCTGCTGGCATGATCATGGGCATACTAAAGATAATAAACTTTTGCGGAAGCTAAATCATAATTTAATCTAAAAAGATGGGGAATACCCATATTCTATAATTGAGATATTTGAAAACAATTGAGTTTAATACAAAAGAAATATTAACTCAATACTAAGCTGAATCTAACTATGTATGAAAATAAGCCTCCAAACTGGACTAGAAATACTGGGACAAGCCCCAACTAAATCTAGCAAAAACTGAAAATAAAAGACTAAATACTAAAATAAAACTCATGACTGTTGTCCTCGGAAAATGAGGACTCACCACTGAATCTGCTGATCTGGAGATCGGGAAATCGATCTATGTGTGATCTGGATGCTGAGAACTGTAACAACCCTAAAAAAATGAATAAGCTAAATGTTTAAGGTGTCAAGAATGCTTGCGATTAGACCAAGGTTCACACGGATTGATACGTGTAGAACCAGACCTCAGAACCTTTACTACGGCCAAGCCAACAAACTTGGGGAGTTAGTTGAGCTTGGAAAGGTTGTAACCAACCAAGTACGGCTCTCGAAAATGAAGATTTAATCAAAGGAATCAAGTTGAGCTTGGTGAATTAATTTAATAAATTTATAATTAATGGCTGATGTAAATAGGAAAATCAGATCTTATTATTATTTATTATTTATTTACTTATTAATTAATGTTTTTTTTAAATTGACTAAGTCTTGCCAACTATCCTAGTTTTAAGATGCACTATCTCACACTATCTCTCTCCCTCAAGCCTAAATCTCTCTCTCTCTCATCCAAATTATTTTTCTTGGCTGCAAAAACAGAAGATAAAAACATTAGAAAGCAATCAAATGTTCTCTAAACTCAAAGAACTTACAAAAAAAATATACAAGCAAGCAAGCTAACTTAAGAAACGTTCTCGACGGGTTTGTGTTGAAGGTTTAGGGGAGGAGTTTGGCAGCACTTGGAAGGTGTCAAAAGCTACAACAAGGTATGGGTTTTCTCTCTTGGAATCCTTTCTCCAAGAGGAATTTCTTTCTACAAATGTGGACATATGAAACTAGGGTTGTCCCCTTGAATGTTGAACTCCTTGTCCCTAGTCTCCTTCCGATTTCAATCTAAATTAGTTTAGAAATCATGTTGTTGGTATGGTTTCTGGTAGCTAAGTGTGAAATATGATGTTCCTTGTGATTTTATGTTTGGAAATAGCAAGCATGTTCAATGATGTCAACCGAAAATGATGTGGTGCAATGTGTAAAATGTTTGTTGTTGTTCTCCATTTTGAAGTCTTAAAATGGCTTGTTTGATGATTGGAATTATTGTGCATAAGGTGTGTAAATTGTGATGTTAAATGAAGTGTAAGGTGGCTGATCATAAGTGGAAAAATCTAACCTAAAACAACAATGAATCTACACCTAAGAATGTGTTAAACGAATCGTGAAAGTACCTCAAAACGAACGTATGAATGTTGTTAAATAAAGGCTAGAAAATTTAATAAAATTTCCAGCACTTGGTGATGGAATTTTCGTCCAGAATACTTGAGGTTGAGAGGTTTAAAAATATATTTAAAATATGTGAGGTCAGTGGGGATTGAACCCAAGACCTCACTACATGAAAGTTGGAAAGAAAAATGAGAGGTGTGGGATTCGAACCCACAACCTCTCGGCCAAACAAGAGAGTAAGAGGGGAATTTTAAATTAATAAAAATAATGGGAGGAGTGGGATTCGAACCCACCACCTCTTGGCTGAAGGAGGAGACAAAGGGAGAAATTAAAAAGAAAATAAAGTGAGGTTGTGGGGGCTCGATCCCACAACCTCACTGCCAACACTTAAGTAGTTAACTTTTAAATGAAAATGAAAATAAGGATGTTGTGGGGGTTCGAACCCACAACCTCTAAGTCCCAAGCGAAATAAAGAAAAAAATAAATAAAGAGAGGCTCTGTGGGTTTGATCCCACAGCCTCCTGGTTAAGCCGAAATGGACAAGGAAAATAAATGGGAAAATAAGAGGGGGATGTGGGGGTTCGAACCCACAACCCCTCGGCCAAAGGAGAGAAGTTCTAGAGAAAAGAAACTAAAAAGAAATGTTGATGTTGGGGTTCGACCTAGGGTCCCAATATCATGAATACTAAAAATAAAGTCAAGGAAAAATGTAAGTATTGTCCAAGGGATTCGAACTTGGGTTCCCTTGCCCAAATTTCCGTATTGATACATAAATCATACGTGAATTAAATGTTCAAGAATAATGCCACCTACTTAGATCGAAATCGATATCTTGGCATATATACAAGATACATAAGTCTTGTACTACATAATCTTAGGAAGATATGAGTTACTTAACGAACTATGAGTGAAGCCTCATGGCTTGTATGTATAGACCCATAAGTCTAGCATACGCTTACAAATAAGTGAACCTAAGATGTATGTAAAGAAACGAAGAAACCCTAGAAGGGTTAAGTAAGAGTGTGAAATACGCAAATGGCCAAGTATATGGCATATGATTAAATGAACTTTCACGTAAAATGGGGTGAGTAATTATGAAAAGCTATTGTGCTAATGTCAATGAATGTGGTGACAACATGATATGAGGCTAATGTAAAAGATGAGAACAATCTCAAATGAGCCTAAGTAATTATTACCAAAACGTACTCACCTATGAGAGTGTAAAGTTAATGAAGAGACCAGTCTCTATGAACACTCTAATAAAAGTATTGAGATTAACACACTTAATACTAATGATGAGATGAGAAATCATCTATTGAGCTATGATGTCCTCATACTAGAAGCCAGCTTCCATGAAGTATGAGTTGAATGTAATGGAACTTTATACTGAGCACCGATAGACTAGCTATGAGCGGTGATGCCTTCTTTTGGGAAGGGAGGAGGTTCACATAACTCTCATGAGATGAGACTGTCCGGCTTACCGGGTATGAGTCTCCTTATATCTCCTGGTCTTCGAACCTATACTGCCAATATAGGGATCTGACGGGGTTAAATTCCCATGTACGCTAGCATGTTTTGGGTCACCTTGGCCGGTGATTCCACCTCTTTTCGGTGTGGGGGAGACACTGGATTTCATGATGCTCACATGATCTATGTCGGTTAAAGTTAAAGTTCCCAATGAATGAATGAGGCCAGCCTCAAATGAAGCACATAATGAAATGAATGATACCAAAGGTGTTAGAATAGGATAATCAAAAGGTGAGTTAGATTCAAGTAATGACATTTGGTCATTCTTGGTCATTGCACAACGAACCTAATGAAAGTCTTAAACTACATCCTAGGTATAGCTGGTGTTTACACTTGCCTATGAACGAAATGAAATGGAGTACGTATGAATGAACGAAGCAGACTCTGTGTTTGCTAATGAAGACACTCTAGTTGAGGTTCCATCAGTTGACCCCTCATTTCTGGGATGTCTTAATGTTAAGTCCATGATTCCGAGGTCTCATGGTATATGAATGAATGATATTAAAGGAGTTATGTGCTACATACAAAGTGTGTTGTAAGCTATATGATATGTGCTACGTGTAAATGTTATGTGTTGTTTGCAAATGTGAAAAGTATGATGATGTATGTTATTCTCATGGCATAAGCTTCCTATTCCAAATCTGGAAAGCTCACTGACTTTCCTAATCCAAATTTGGAAAGTTCACTGACTTTCCTAATCCAAATTTGGAAAGCTCATTGACTTTTCTAATCCAAATTTGGGAACCTCCTCATCTCAATTTGGCAAGTCCACTGACTCGACTTCCAAAAATCATGTCGTTAGGAAAGAGCTATTCTTTCTCATGCATGTCCTTGGTGTGTGCTTGCATATACCCATACTTAGTACAAGTGTGTACTAACCCTATACATCTATACTATTTTAGGTGCAGGCACAGGTAGGCGATAGAGCTACAAGATCATTGTTGCAGCTATCCGGACGTCAGCATTCATCCGGAGTTTGGTAGGTCCTCATGCTTTCGAGGATGCTACTGTTTTACATTCCAGCTTAGTTTTAGAGTTGAGATAGTGGAGCATGTTTCACTAGCGTTTCTTTCTTGTTTTGATTCAGACTTTGTATTGGACCATTTTGGCAATTATACAATTAAGATTTATTGAACTATTCCTTTCATTTGATTATCTCTTAATGTTAGATGGTTGATGGTGAACAAATTACGAATGTATTAGAAATGTTTAGTAAGCAATATTTAGAAACAAAAAGTTTCAAATTTTCCGCTAAAATTAACCTATGTAAAGTAAGAATGATGTAAGTAGGCTTGTCTGCGACCTCTAAGAGGTCAACGACGCCGGTCTCGTCTGGGGTCTAGATTCTAGTCGTGACAAAGTTGGTATCAGAGCCCTAGGTTAAATTACGAAAATAATAAGTTCACATCAACCACATTGAGTAGTTTCTAAGTCATGGTAGTGAAGTGCACCACTATCCTGAATTAGAGACTACATGATGCGTAGGAAAATTTCCCTTCTTCTGATCTTATCGTGCTTTTCTGAATGTCTGATTTCTTGGTGTTATGAGCGTATCTAATATCAATTTTTGTTGTTTTCAGAGAATGAACCCTAGGAGGGCTATTGGCCAGAGGAGAGGAAGAGCAGCTGCTGGGGGCAACCGAGTTCCACCCCAGGCTCTAGCTGAAGGAGTTGGTGTGCCAATTAATCCAGTTGGGTTGACTGATGCTGAGGTGAGGGCATCTCGGGCCCAGATGGCACAGGCTATTACTATGCAGGCCCAGGCTATTACTGCCCAGGTTAACCGGCAGGATGTTCAGAGGGAGAACCCACCAGTTCGTAGCATGGCTGACAGGCTAAGGGATTTCACGAGGATGAATCCTCCTATTTTCACAGGGTCTAGGACATCAAAGGATCCCCAGGAGTTTGTGGATGAGGTGAATAAGATCTTGGTGGCTATGGGGGCCACTGATATTGAGAAAGCTGAGTTGGCTTCCTATCAGCTCAAGGATGTTGCACAGACTTGGTGCAAGATGTGGCAAGATAGTCGTGTCTTAGGTGGAGTGCCAGTCACTTGGGAGCTGTTCAAGACAGCATTTCTGGAGAGGTTCTTTCCCAGAGAGATGAGGGAATCCAAGGTTGAAGAGTTTATCAACCTTAAACAAGGATCCATGATAGTCAGGGAGTATTCCCTGAAGTTTGTTAAGCTATCCAGGTATATTACTTTCCTTCATTATTTAATAGCAAGATTGAGGAGAGTACTGAGGCTTGTTGAATTATCCAGGTATGCTACTTCCCTGGTTTCGAACAGCAGGGATGAAATGAGTAGGTTCCTCACAGGAATCAATAGAGACCTGGAGGAGGAATGTCGGTCTGCGATTCTCCATGATAATATGGACCTTTCCAGGTTGATGGTGCATGTACAGCAGGTGGAGGAGAGCCGTAGAAAAAGGGGTATTCGTGATGTTAGGAGGCCTAGGCCTCACGATCAGGCAGGTCCCAGCCACGGAGGCCACAGAAACAACTTTGGCGTCCGTGAGCAGCCAAGGTTTAAGAAGGGACTCTCCCACCAAAGGGAGTCAAGTTCATCCAGTGGTCTCTATGATAGGGATTCCGAGTCCATACATAAGAGAAACAATGAAGTATATACACCTAAGGAAAGACAACCTTGCAGGAAGTGTGGCAGAAAGCATGGAGGAGAGTGTATGATGGGCTCTAATGCTTGTTACAGCTGTGGAAAACCGGGACACATGGTGAAGGATTGTCCGAATAGAAGAAGTCAAGAACAAGGGAAGGAGAGAGTTCAGACTAATGGCCCAAATGAAGAGGCTCCAAGGAGGCAACGATTCTTTGCATTCAAGTCTAGGGGTGCAGGGGAAGGCACTTCTGATGAAGCCTCGGGTGCGTAGCCTTAATTAGCCTTTCATATATTTTACTGTGTATGGTGGTTATGCCCTAGTATGAGGTTAATATGTTTGAAGTCATCATGTTGGTTGCTGATTTATATGACTTTTATGTTGACTTATGTTGTATGCTTTGATGAGACTAGTTTAGGGAAGAATTCCTTAGTCTATTAATGTGAAGCTAATAGTAGGTTTCAAGGATGTGTACCATCATGTTAAGATGTGAATCAGATATTCACCCATGGAAGTATTAAAGTACCTACGTATGTGTACGTTCTATAGATGACATACTTATTGTTAGTAAAGAGTAGTGTCATTCGGGGACGAATGTTCCTAAGGGGGGGGGGATAATGTAACAACCCTAAAAAAATCTTGCGATTCGACCAAGGTTCACACGGATTGATACGCGTAGAACCAGACCTCAGAACCCTTACTACGACCAAGCCAACTAACTTGGGGAGTTAGTTGAGCTTGGAAAGGTTGTAACCAACCAAGTACGGCTCCCGAAAATGAAGATTTAATCAAAGGAGTCTTTACCGGACTTAAAAAGAAGAAATTTTAAGTTTTGAGGGTCTAAGGGTAAAATGGTCTTTTACCAGGCTAGGGGTAATATCGTAATTACCCTAAATATATAATTAATTAATGATTTAATAAAGTGGAGTGGCAATTTGGGGAGAGAGAGCCGAAATTGGTCTCTTGAAATGAAGTCTAGCTCCACCCGGGTACGAACCTAGGTGGGAGCAAGGATTTAATATGATTTTTTTATTATTGGTGAATTAATTTAATAAATTTATAATTAATGGCTGATGTAAAAAGGAAAATCAGATCTTATTATTATTTATTATTTATTTACTTATTAATTAATGTTTTTTTTAAATTGACTAAGTCTTGCCAACTATCCTAGTTTTAAGATGCACTATCTCACACTATCTCTCTCCCTCAAGCCTAAATCTCTCTCTCTCTCATCCAAATTATTTTTCTTGGCTGCAAAAAGAGAAGATAAAAACATTAGAAAGCAATCAAAAGTTCTCTAAACTCAAAGAACTTACAAAAAAAATATACAAGCAAGCAAGCTAACTTAAGAAACGAAAACTTAGCATCATCTTCTCGACGGGTTTGTGTTGAAGGTTTAGGGGAGGAGTTTGGCAGCACTTGGAAGGTGTGGAAAGCTACAACAAGGTATGGGTTTTCTCTCTTGGAATCCTTTCTCCAAGAGGAATTTCTTTCTACAAAAGTGGACATATGAAACTAGGGCTGTCCCCTTGAATGTTGAACTCCTTGTCCCTAGTCTCCTTCCGATTTCAATCTAAATTAGTTTAGAAACATGTTGTTGGTATGGTTTCTGGTAGATAAGTGTGAAATATGATGTTCCTTGTGATTTTATGTTTGGAAATAGCAAGCATGTTCAATGATGTCAACCGAAAATGATGTGGTGCAATGTGTAAAATATTTGTAGTTGTTCTCCATTTTGAAGTCTTAAAATGGCTTGTTTGATGATTGGAATTATTGTGCATAAGGTGTGTAAATTGTGATGTTAAATGAAGTGTAAGGTGGCTGATCATAAGTGGAAAAATCTAACCTAAAACAATAATGAATCTACACCTAAGAATGTGTTAAACGAATCGTGAAAGTACCTCAAAACGAACGTATGAATGTTATTAAATAAAGGCTAGAAAATTTAATAAAATTTCCAGCACTTGGTGATGGAATTTTCGTCCAGAATACTTGAGGTTGAGAGGTTTAAAAATATATTTAAAATATGTGAGGTCAGTGGGGATTGAACCCAAGACCTCACTACATGAAAGTTGGAAAAAAAAATGAGAGGTGTGGGATTCGAACCCACAACCTCTCGGCCAAACAAGAGAGTAAGAGGGGAATTTTAAATTAATAAAAATAATGGGAGGAGTGGGATTCGAACCCACCACCTCTTGGCTGAAGGAGGAGACAAAGAGAGAAATTAAAAAGAAAATAAAGTGAGGTTGTGGGGGCTCGATCCCACAACCTCACTGCCAACGCTTAAGTAGTTAACTTTTAAATGAAAAATGAAAATAAGGAGGCTGTGGGGGTTCGAACCCACAACCTTTAAGTCCTAAGCGAAATAAAGAAAAAAATAAATAAAGAGAGGCTGTGTGGGTTTGATCCCACAACCTCCTAGTTAAGCCGAAATGGACAAGGAAAATAAATGGGAAAATAAGAGGGGGGTGTGGGGGTTCGAACCCACAACCCCTCGGCCAAAGGAGAGAAGTTCTAGAGAAAAGGAACTAAAAAGAAATGTTGATGTTGGGGTTCGACCTAGGGTCCCAATATCATGAATACTAAAAATAAAGTCAAGGAAAAATGTAAGTATTGTCCAAGGGATTCGAACTTGGGTTCCCTTGCCAAAATTTCCGTATTGATACATAAATCATACGTGAATTAAATGTTCAAGAATAATGCCACCTACTTAGATCGAAATCGATATCTTGGCATATATACAAGATACATAAGTCTTGTACTACATAATCTTAGGAAGATATGAGTTACTTAACGAATTATGAGTGAAGCCTCATGGCTTGTATGTATAGACCCATAAGTCTAGCATACGCTTACAAATAAGTGAACCTAAGATGTATGTAAAGAAACGAAGAAACCCTAAAAGGGTTAAGTAAGAGTGTGAAATACGCAAATGGCCAAGTACATGGCATATGATTAAATGAACTTTCACGTAAAATGGGGTGAGTAATTATGAAGAGCAATTGTGCTAATGTTAATGAATGTGGTGACAACATGATATGAGGCTAATGTAAAAGATGAGAACAATCTCAAATGAGCCTAAGTAATTGTTACCAAAACGTACTCACCTATGAGAGTGTAAAGTTAATGAAGAGACCAGTCTCTATGAACACTCTAATAAAAGTATTGAGATTAACACACTTAATACTAATGATGAGATGAGAAATCATATATTGAGCTATGATGTCCTCATACTAGAAGCCAGCTTCCATGAAGTATGAGTTGAATGTAATGGAACTTTATACTGAGCACCGATAGACTAGCTATGAGCGGTGATGCCTTCTTTCGGAAAGGGCGGAGGTTCATGTAACTCTCATGAGATGAGACTGTTCGGCTTGCCGGGTATGAGTCTCCTTATATCTCCTGGTCTTCGAACCTATACTGCCAATATAGGGATCTGACGGGGTTAAATTCCCATGTACGCTAGCATGTTTTGGGTCACCTTGGCCGGTGATTCCACCTCTTTTCGGTGTGGGGGAGACACTGGATTTCATGATGCTCACATGATCTATATCGGTTAAAGTTAAAGTTTCCAATGAATGAATGAGGCCAGCCTCAAATGAAGCACATAATGAAATGAATGATACCAAAGGTGTTAGAATAGGATAATCAAAAGGTGAGTTAGATTCAAGTAATGACATTAGGTCATTCTTGGTCATTGCACAACGAACCTAATGAAAGTCTTAAACTACATCCTAGGTATAGCTGGTGTTTACACTGGCCTATGAACGAAATGAAATGGAGTACGTATGAATGAACGAAGCAGACTCTGTGTTTGCTAATGAAGACTCTCTAGTTGAGGTTCCATCAGTTGAGCCCTCATTTCTGGGATGTCTTAATGTTAAGTCCATGATTCCGAGGTCTCATGGTATATGAATGAATGATATTAAAGGAGTTATGTGCTACATACAAAGTGTGTTGTAAGCTATATGATATGTGCTACGTGTAAATGTTATGTGTTGTTTGCAAATGTGAAAAGTATGATAATGTATGTTATTCTCATGGCATAAGCTTCCTATTCCAAATCTGGAAAGCTCACTGACTTTCCTAATCCAAATTTGGAAAGCTCATTGACTTTTCTAATCCAAATTTGGGAACCTCCTCATCTCAATTTGGCAAGTCCACTGACTCGACTTCCAAAAATCATGTCGTTAGGAAAGAGCTATTCTTTCTCATGCATGTCCTTGGTGTGTGCTTGTATATACCCATACTTAGTACAAGTGTGTACTAACCCTATACATCTATACTATTTTAGGTGCAGGCACAGGTAGGCGATAGAGCTACAGGATCATTGTTGCAGCTATCCGGACGTCAGCATTCATCCGGAGTTTGGTAGGTCCTCATGCTTTTGAGGATGCTACTGTTTTACATTCCAGCTTAGTTTTAGAGTTGAGCTAGTGGAGCATGTTTCACTAGCGTTTCTTTCTTGTTTTGATTCAGACTTTGTATTGACCATTTTGGCAATTATACAATTAAGATTTATTGAACTATTCCTTTCATTTGATTATCTCTTAATGTTAGATGGTTGATGGTGAACAAATTACGAATGTATTAGAAATGTTTAGTAAGCAATATTTAGAAATAAAAAGTTTCAAATTTTCCGCTAAAATTAACCTATGTAATGTAAGAATGACGTAAGTAGGCTTGTCTGCGACCTCTGAGAGGTCAACGACGCTGGTCTCGTCTGGGGTCTAGATTCTAGTCGTGACAAGAACCTGAACCTATATCACGAGAAGATGTAGCGCACGTATGCGTCAGTACTTGAAAGGTACTGAACATGTAGGATAGAAATAAGCTGAAATAAAACATAACTGAACAAGCACAAAAGCAAGTATAATAATCTGAATATGATATACTGAATTTCTGAGCTAACTGAATGCAATGACCAATTTATAACATGCTGAAACTGAATACTGAGTATACTGATAAATGGTCAATGCAGAGAGTGTGACTGATCTGTGGGAGCTACTAATAACCGATAATAAAACCACATGAGCTAAAGTCCGATGTATACGCCCCATCGAGAGGACCCAATATACCCTGCCAAAGGTATAAAGGCATGCTGGCGTGATCACTAAACTGATTGCCCACAGAGGGGACTTACAACCTACTTGGCTAGTAGTTCTGGGACTATTGGGTACGCTAAACCCTAGTCCAACTCGGTATTATGCTACTCCCAATGAATTCTGTAAATTAACTGATTATGTCTGAGTTTCTGTAAATACTGGATAGCTCAAAACTAAATATGTAAACTGAGTGCAATAATTAATCTGGTAATTATGCATTTATAACTGAGGCATGTATATCTGAAGTGTCTGAAATATCTAACCTAGCATGTGTAATTCAAGAATTAAAGAAATACAAAGATAGGGTTCTGAAATTCATGCGATAATCTGAGTAAAAACATGATAATCTGATTTGGAACATATATTTAATAAATTCATGAAGTTCTATCAAAGTTCTAGAAACCCTAGGTTTAATCATGACAAGAGAATCAATAATCTGACTGAAAACTAGGGACCCAATGGGTGAAAGGAACCCACTAGTGAAATCCCGCATACCTGGTGATGAAATCCACGGAAAAATAATAAAGTTTCTGGGCTGGAACTGCTGGAGCTTGTGGCATTCTTGAACTAGGGTTCTTGAGCTTTTTTTTCTCCTATCTTCCTTCTAATTTTCTAAGTTTTGATTTAATGATTTGACTTGGATATGTTTTAATTATATTTCTAGGCTTAAACTGACTAAAATCTGATGATTTAGGGTCAAAACGACGTAACTTATGGTTTAAACGGAGTGGGAAACGTCAAAAAGACCCCTGGGAAAGTTGCTGTCGGGCCACACGACGGCCAGGACTGACGGTCCGTAGTGTGCTAGACGCCCCGTCGTTGGATCCGTCGTGAGGGCCTGTTCGACAGGCCTTTACTAAAATGGTCATAACATTTTACTCAGAGGTCTGATTTTAGCAAGGTCGGTGGCTATGGAAAGATAATTCAATTATAAATATGTGGGTGGGTCATGAGAGACCTAATTCAGTTTGTGATAAGAGTTATAATCATTTTAAGTTGACCCAACTGCATTTCCCCTTAACTGTCTGGAAACGTTTTTTTCTGAAAAACTAATTTTTGGTCTGTTTTGTCTATGGGGTGTTACATTATCTCCCCCTTGGGAACATTCGTCCTCGAATGAAGACTAAACTATCTGAAATGGAGGGAGAGAGCTGCAAACCCCACTACTAAACACTGAGAACTGAGTTTCTGACTGAATTGAGTTCTGAGTACATGCAATTACATTGAAAATGCAAGTACAAACTGAGGGAACATGATTCTAAAACTGAATTTACGCATAACTGACTGTAAAACTGAAGATGAACTGTTACCTCAAGCTGGAGTGGAATCGGAAGGAAAAAGGTAAGGATACTTGGCTTTCATGGCTGCTTCTGCTTCCCAAGTAGCTCCCTCTACGGACTGACTCCTCCACAAAACCTTGACTAAAGCGACTTCTTTGTTTCTCAACCTTCTAACCTGACGGTCAAGAATCTCAACTGGTACATCCTCATAAGAAAGACTATATTTCACCGCCACACTCTCTAATGGCACTATAGAGGCTGGATCACCCACACACTTCTTCAAGAGTGAGATGTGGAAGACCGTATGCAATGCTACTAATTCTGTTGGCAACTCTAACTCATATGCCACCTTGCCAACCCTTTTCAATATATTGTAAGGGCCTACATATCTAGGACTGAGCTTCCCTTTCTTTCCAAATCTCATCACCCCTTTCATAGTTGAGACTTTCAGAAAAACCCAATCATCAACTTGGAACTCTAGTTCCCTTCTTCTTACATCTGCATAAGATTTCTGACGACTTTGGGCTGTCTTAATTCTATCTCTAATGAGTTGAACTTTCTCCATAGCATAAAGGACTGAATCTGGCCCTATCAAAGCTGCTTCACCTACTTCAAACCAACCAACAGGAGATCTACATCTACGCCCATATAAAGCCTCATAAGGGGCCATCTGAATGCTAGAATGGTAGCTATTATTGTAGGCAAACTCAATAAGAGAAGGTGATCATCCCAACTACCTTTGAAATCGATCACACAAGCTCTCAACATATCCTCTAAAATTTGAATGGTACGCTCTGCCTGCCCATCCGTCTGTGAATGAAATGCTGTACTAAGGTTAACTTGAGTACTAAGACCTTTTTTAAATAACTTCCAGAAATGAGAGGTAAACTGAGGACCTCTATCTGAGATGATAGACAAAGGAACCCCATGCAACCTCACAATTTCATTAAGGTAAATCTTGGCATAGTCCTCTGCCGAATCGGGAGTCTTGACCGCCAAAAAGCGAGAAGACTTAGTCATCCTATCAATTATCACCCAAATTGAGTCATGCTGTCTGCGAGTACGAGGTAACCCTGTGATGAAATCCATATTGATCACATCCCACTTCCAAGTAGGAATATCGATCTCTTGAGTCATACCTCCTGGTTTCTGATGTTCTACCTTAACTTGCTGGCAATTGGGGCACTTACTCACAAAGTCTGCTATATCACTCTTCATGCCATTCCACCAATAGACTTCCCGCAGATCGCGGTACATCTTAGTGGTACCTGGATGAATAGAATACCTGGAGTTATGAGCTTCTGCAAGAATATTCTTCCTCAACTCTCCCACATCAAGAACACACAATCTACTTTGGTAGCGAAGTACACCATCTCCCCCTTGGGAGAAAACCTCCACTCTCTGATTGTTGACTGCACCCTTTAGTTCAAGCAAGATCGGATCACTCTCTTGCTTTTCCTTAACCTCCACTACCAAAGACGATTCTTCCCCATTCTGAACTGTTACACCGCTGTCTGATATGCTCATAAGGCGAACTCCCATGCGAGCAAGACTGTGAACATCCTTCAATAGCTCCTTTCTTTTTTCCTCAACATGGGCTACACTACCCATAGATAATCTACTAAGAGCATCGGCCACTACATTCGCCTTTCCAGGATGATAATACACACTCATATCATAATCCTTAAGGAACTCAAGCCATCTCCTCTGGCGAAGATTCAACTCTTTCTGGGTGAACACATACTGAAGGCTCTTATGATCGGTGAACACATCTACATGACCACCATACAAGTAGTGTCTCCATATCTTAAGTGCAAACACCACTGCTGCAAGCTCGAGGTCATGAGTTGGATAGTTCTTCTCATGCACCTTAAGCTGTCTAGAGGCATAAGATATAACCTTATCTCTTTGCATCAACACACAACCAAGGCCAACTCTGGATGCATCGCAATAGATCACATAACCATCTGATTCCTATGGTAGAGTCAAGACAGGAGCTGTAGTCAATCTAGTTTTCAATTCTGCGAAGCTTTTCTCACAATCATCTAACCATTGGAACTTGACCATCTTCTAAGTCAACCAAGTCAATAGTGAGGCTATGGATGAAAATCCTTCCACGAACCTCCTGTTATAACCCGCTAGACCTAAGAAACTTGTTATATCTGTAGCAGAGGTAGGTCTGGGCCATTGTTTCACTGCTTCTATCTTCTATGAATCTACGCGGATCCCTTCGCTAGATACAATGTGACCAAGAAAAGCAACGGATTGCTACCAAAACTCACATTTGCTAAACTTAGTGAATAACTGGCGATCCTTGAGAGTCTGTAGAACAATTCTCAAATGACTTGCATGTTCTTTCTCACTCCTAGAGTAAATGAGGATATCATCAATAAAGACGATAACAAACAAGTCCAAGTACTGTTTGAACACTCTGTTCATCAAATCCATGAAAGCTGCAGGAGCATTGGTTAGTCCAAACGACATAACTACAAATTCATAATGACCATACCGAGTTCTGAAGGCTGTTTTCGGAATGTCACTATCTCTGACTCTAAGCTGATGATAACCCGATCTGAGGTCTATCTTTGAGAAATGACTAGCACTCTGAAGTTAGTCAAACAAGTCATCAATCCTGGGGATGGGATACTTATTCTTGATTGTGACCTTGTTCAACTGTCTATAGTCAATGCACATTCTGTGAGAACCATCTTTCTTCTTTACGAACAATACTGGTGTACCCCATGGTGAAATACTAGGTTTGATGAAACCCTTATCTAGAAGGTCTTTCAACTGCTCTTTCAATTCCTTAAGCTCTGCTGGAGCCATTCTGTAAGGAGGAATAGAAATAGGCTGGGTATCTGGAAAGAGATCAATTCCAAAGTCGATTTCCCTTTCGGGAGAGATCCCGGAAAGATCTTTTGGAAATACTTCTGGAAATTTACACACTATCGGAACTGATTCAAGAGTTGGGGTTTCAAGGCTAGAATTCTTAACCCGAACTAGATGATAGAGATAACCCTTAGATATCATCTTTCTGGCCTTAAGGTAAGAAATAAATCGACCCATAGGCACTAGGCTACTACCCTTCCATTATAAGATTGGTTCGTCTAGAAACTGAAAATGAACAATCCAGTTCTGCAATCAACTTAGGCATAACATGAGTGTAACCAATCTATGCCTAGAATAACATCGAAGTCTACCATTTCTAACTCTACTAGATCTACTGAAGTGACTTTCTGAGAGACTGTGATAGGGCAATTTCTGTATATCCGTCTAGCTATAACTGGGTCACCAACTGAGTAGATACTGAGAAAGGTTCTGAGAGAGTTTCTGAACTAACACTGAATTGGTCTGCTATACTGAGTTACAAAAGACAAAGTCATGTCCGTTGCCTGAGTGAACCATATGTGAGTCACATCCTTGAGTTGGTAGGATGACAATCTCACCTATCACTACCAGTTACTGACATCACACCAAATATTTTCTTGACCTCGTCAATGAACTTATGTGGGTCCTTACCAACTTGCGACCCTGAAAACTTAGGCGAATTCATCATAAAGAAATCACAAACACTGGATGCCACTAATCGATCATTTCTATTAGTAGGAACTCGAACCTGCTGATTGTTCTTGTTGTTCATGCTCTGAGCCAAAAACTGAATTGGCATTCGGAAACTCTGCATTTGAACTTTCTTATATGGTACTAGAGTAACTGCGTTAGCATTACGTGCATTAGCATTCCATACCTAAGCTCTACGAGAATGCATGATCTTAAGCGCATAACGATGGATTAGAAAGAAGATCATACCAACGCACGATAAGAATATCAAGAAAGTGAAGTTTTCCTAAAACACTCCATAGTCTCCCTCTCATTAGATGTGGTGCACTTCACACCCATGAAAAGGACTCTACTTAGTGCGGCTTTTTCAGACATCCTAGGACTCTTGAACCTAGTGCTCTGATACCAAGTTTTGTCATGGACCGAACTACCCCTGAGACGCGGACACGGAACCTAGGACCACAAGTGATCCCAAGCTAACCCTGCTGGCATGATCATGGGCATACTAAAGATAATAAACTTTTGCGGAAGCTAAATCATAATTTAATCTGAAAAGATGGGGAATACCCATATTCTATAATTGAGATATTTGAAAACTATTAAGTTTAATACAAAAGAAATATTAACTCAATACTAAGCTGAATCTAACTATGTCTGAAAATAAGCCTCTAAACTGGACTAGAAATACTGGGACAAGCCCCAACTAAATCTAGCAAAACCTGAAACTAAAAGACTAAATACTAAAATAAAACTCATGACTATTTTCCTTGAAAAATAAGGACTCACCACTGAATCTGCTGATCTGGAGATTGGGAAATCGATCTATATGTGATCTGGATGCTGAGAACCTGAACCTATATCACGAGAAGATGTAGCGCACGTATGCGTCAGTACTTGAAAGGTACTGAGCATGTAGGATAGAAATAAGCTGAAATAAAACATAACTGAACAAGCACAAAAGCAAGTATAATAATCTGAACATGATATACTGAATTTCTGAGCTAACTGAATGCAATGACCAATTTATAACATGCTGAAACTGAATACTGAGTATACTGATAAATGGTTAATGCAGAGAGTCTGACTGATCTGTGGGAGCTACTAATAACCGATATAAAACCACATGAGCTAAATGTGGAGTCCGATGTATACGCCCCATCGAGAGGACCCAATATACCCTGCCAAAGGTATAAAGGCATGCTGGCGTGATCACTAAACTGATTGCCCACAGAGGGGACTTACAACCTACTTGGCTAGTAGTTCTGGGACTATTGGGTACGCTAAACCCTAGTCCAACTCGGTATTATGCTACTCCCAATGAATTCTGTAAATTAACTGATTATGTTTGAGTTTCTGTAAATACTGGATAGCTCGAAACTAAACATGCAAACTGAGTGCAATAATTAATCTGGTAATTATGCATTTATAACTGAGGCATGTATATCTGAAGTGTCTGAAATATCTAACCTAGCATGTGTAATTCAAGAATTAAAGAAATACAAAGATAGGGTTCTGAAATTCATGCGATAATCTGAGTAATAACATGATAATCTGATTTGGAACATATATTTAATAAATTCATGAAGTTCTATCAAAGTTCTAGAAACCCTAGGTTTAATCATGACAAGAGAATAAATAATCTGACTGAAAACTAGGGACCCAATGGGTGAAAGAAACCCACTAGTGAAATCCCGCATACCTGGTGATGAAATCCACGGAAAAATAATTAAGTTTCTGAGCTGGAACTGCTGGAGCTTGTGGCGTTCTTGAACTAGGGTTCTTGAGCTTTTTTTTCTCCTATCTTGCTTCTAATTTTCTAAGTTTTGATTTAATGATTTGACTTGGATATGTTTTAATTATGTTTCTAGGCTTAAGCTGACTAAAATTTGATGATTTAGGGTCAAAACGACGTAACTTATGGTTTAAACGGAGTGGGAAATGTCAAAAAGACCCCTGGGAAGGTTGCTGTCGGGCCACACGACGGCCAGGACTGACGGCCCGTCGTGTGCCCGACGCCCCGTCGTTGGATCCGTCGTTAGGGCCTGCTCGATAGGCCTTTACTAAAATGGTCATAACCTTTTACTCGGAGGTCTGATTTTAGCAAAGTCGGTGGCTATGGAAAGAGAATTAATTATCTATCTGTGGGTAGCTTATGAGTGACCTAATTCATTTTGTGATAAGAGTTATGAACATTTAAATTTGACCCAACTGCATTTCCCCTTAACTGTCTGGAAATTTATTTTTCTGAAAAACTAATTTTTGGTCTGTTGTGGCTACGGGGTGTTACATTATCTCCCCCTTGGGAACATTCGTCCTCAAATGAAGACTAAACTATCTGAAATGGAGGGAGAGAGCTGCAAACCCCACTACTAAACACTGAGAACTGAGTTTCTGACTGAATTGAGTTTTGAGTACATGCAATTACGTTGAAAATGCAAGTACAAACTGAGGGAACATGATTCTAAAACTGAATTTATGCATGAATGACTGTAAAACTGAAGAGGAACTATTACCTCAAGCTGGAGTGGAATCGGAAGGAAAAAGGTAAGGATACTTGGCTTTCATGGCTGCTTCTGCTTCCCAAGTAGCTCCCTCTACGGACTGACTCCTCCACAAAACCTTGACTGAAGCGACTTCTTTGTTTCTCAACCTTCTAACCTGACGGTCAAGAATCTCAACTGGTACATCCTCATAAGAAAGACTATCTTTCACCGCCACACTCTCTAATGGCACTATAGAGGCTAGATCACCCACACACTTCTTCAAGAGTAAGATGTGGAAGACCGGATGCACTGCTACTAATTCTGTTGGCAACTCTAACTCATATGCCACCTTGCCAACCCTTTTCAATATCTTGTAAGGGCCTACATATCTAGGACTGAGCTTCCCTTTCTTTCCAAATCTCATCACCCCTTTCATAGGTGAGACTTTCAGAAAAACCCAATCATCAACTTGGAACTCTAGTTCCCTTCTCCTTACATCTGCATAAGATTTCTGACGACTTTGGGCTGTCTTAAGTCTATCTCTAATGAGTTGAACTTTCTCCATAGCATAAAGGACTGAATCTGGCCCTATCAAAGCTGCTTCACCTACTTCAAACCAACCAACAGGAGATCTACATCTACGCCCATATAAAGCCTCATAAGGGGCCATCTGAATACTAGAATGGTAGCTATTATTGTAGGAAAACTCAATAAGAGAAGGTGATCATCCCAACTACCTTTGAAATCGATCACACAAGCTCTCAACATATCCTCTAAAATTTGAATGGTACGCTCTGCCTGCCCATCCGTCTGTGGATGAAATGTTGTACTAAGGTTAACTTGAGTACTAAGACCTTTTTTAAATGACTTCCACAAATGAGAGGTAAACTGAGGACCTCTATCTGAGATAATAGACAAAGGAACCCCATGCAACCTCACAATTTCATTAAGGTAAATCTTGGCATAGTCCTATGCCAAATCTGGAGTCTTGATCGCCAAAAAGCGAGAAGAATTAGTCATTCTATCAATTATCACCCAAATTGAGTCATGCTGTCTGCGAGTACGAGGTAACCCTGTGATGAAATCCATATTGATCACATCCCACTTCCAAGTAGGAATATCGATCTCTTGAGTCATACCTCCTGGTTTCTGATGTTCTACCTTAACTTGCTGGCAATTGGGGCACTTACTTACAAAGTCTGCTATATCCCTCTTCATGCCATTCCACCAATAGACTTCCCGCAGATCGCGGTACATCTTAGTGGCACCTGGATGAATAGAATACCTGGAGTTATGAGCTTCTGCAAGAATATGCTTTCTCAACTCTCCCACATCAGGAACACACAATTTACCTTGGTAGCGAAGTACACCATCTCCCCCTTGGGAGAAAACCTCCACTCTCTGATTGTTGACTGCACCCTTTAGTTCAAGCAAGATCGGATCACTCTCTTGCTTTTCCTTAACCTCCACTACCAAAGACGATTCTGCCCCATTCTGAACTGTTACACCGCTGTCTAAAATGCTCATAAGGCGAACTCCTATGCGAGCAAGCCTGTGAACATCCTTCAATAGCTCCTTTCTTTTTTCCTCAACATGGGCTACACTACCCATAGATAATCTACTAAGAGCATCGGCCACTACATTCGCCTTTCCAGGATGATAATGCACACTCATATCATAATCCTTAAGGAACTCAAGCCATCTCCTCTGGCGAAGATTCAACTCTTTCTGGGTGAACACATACTGAAGGCTCTTATGATCGGTGAACACATCTACATGAACACCATACAAGTAGTGTCTCCATATCTTGAGTGCAAACACCACTGCTGCAAGCTCGAGGTCATGAGTTGGATAGTTCTTCTCATGCACCTTAAGCTGTCTAGAGGCATAAGATATAACCTTATCTCTTTGCATCAACACACAACCAAGGCCAACTCTAGATGTATCGCAATAGATCACATAACCATCTGATCCCTCTGGTAGAGTCAAGACAGGAGCTGTAGTCAATCTAGTTTTCAATTCTGCGAAGCTTTTCTCACAATCATTTAAGCATTGGAACTTGACCATCTTCTGAGTCAACCAAGTCAATGGTGAGGCTATGGATGAAAATCCTTCCACGAACCTCCTATTATAACCCGCTAGACCTAAGAAACTTCTTATATCTGTAGCAGAGGTAGGTCTGGGCCATTGTTTCACTGCTTCTATCTTCTATGAATCTACGCGGATCCCTTCGCTAGATATAATGTGACCAAGAAAAGCAACAGATTGCAACCAAAACTCACATTTGCTAAACTTAGCGAATAACTGGCGATCCTTGAGAGTTTGTAGAACAATTCTCAAATGACTTGCATGTTCTTCCTCACTTCTAGAGTAAATGAGGATATCATCAATAAAGACGATAACAAACAAGTCCAAGTACTATTTGAACACTCTGTTCATCAAATTCATGAAAGATGCAGGAGCATTGGTTAGTCCAAACGACATAACTACAAATTCATAATGACCATACCGAGTTCTGAAGGCTATTTTTGGAATGTCACTATCTCTGACTCTAAGCTGATGATAACCCGATCTGAGGTCTATCTTTGAGAAATGACTAGCACACTGAAGTTGGTCAAACAAGTCATCAATCTTGTGGATGGGATACTTATTCTTGATTGTGACATTGTTCAACTTTCTATAGTCAATGCACATTCTGAGAGAACCATCTTTCTTCTTTACGAACAATACTGGTGTACCCCATGGTGAAATACTAGGTTTGATGAAACCCTTATCTAGAAGGTCTTTCAACTGCTCTTTCAATTCCTTAAGCTCTGCTGGAGCCATTCTGTAAGGAGGAATAGAAATAGGCTGGGTATCTGGAAGGAGATCAATTCCAAAGTCGATTTCCCTTTCGGGAGGGATCCCGGGAAGATCTTTTGGAAATACTTCTGGAAATTCACAGACTACTGGAACTGACTCAAGAGTTGGGGTTTCAAGGCTAGAATTCTTAACCCGAACTAGATGATAGAGATAACCCTTAGATATCATCTTTCTGGCCTTAAGGTAAGAAATAAATCGACCCATAGGCACTAGGCTACTACCCTTCCATTCTAAGATTGGTTCATCTGGAAACTGAAAACGAACAATCCAGCTCTGGAATCAACTTAGGCATAACATGAGTGTAACCAATCTATGCCTAGAATAACATCGAAGTCTACCATTTCTAACTCTACTAGATCTACTGAAGTGACTTTCTGAGAGACTGTGATAGGGCAATTTCTGTATATCCGTCTAGCTATAACTGGGTCACCAACTGAGTAGATACTGAGAAAGGTTCTGAGAGAGTTTCTGAACTAACACTGAATCGGTCTGCTATACTGAGTTACAAAAGACAAAGTCATGTCCGTTGCCTGAGTGAACCATATATGAGTCACATCCTTGAGTTGGTAGGATGACAATCTCACCTATCACTACCAGTTACTGACATCACACCAAATATTTTCTTGACCTCGTCAATGAACTTATGTGGGTCCTTACCAACTTGCGACCCTGAAAACTTAGGTGGATTCATCCTAACGAAATCACAAACACTGGATGCCACTAATCGATCATTTCTATTAGTAGGAACTCGAACCTGCTGATTGTTCTTGTTGTTCATGCTCTGAGCCAAAAACTGAATTGGCATTCTGAAACTCTGCATTTGAACTTCCTTATATGGTACTAGAGGAACTGCGTTAGCATTGCGTGCATTAGCATTCCATACCTAAGCTCTACGAGAATGCATGATCTTAAGCGCATAACGATAGATTAGAAAGAAGATCATACCAACGCACGATAAGAATATCAAGAAAGTGAAGTTTTCCTAAAACACTCCATAGTCTCCCTCTCATTAGATGTGGTGCACTTCACACCCATGAAAAGGACTCTACTTAGTGCGGCTTTTTCAGACATCCTAGGACTCTTGAACCTAGTGCTCTGATACCAAGTTTTGTCACGCCCCGAACTACCCCCGAGACGCGGACACGGAACCTAGGACCACAAGTGATCCCAAGCTAACCCTGCTGGCATGATCATGGGCATACTAAAGATAATAAACTTTTGCGGAAGCTAAATCATAACTTAATCTGAAAAAATGGGGAATACCCATATTCTATAATTGAGATATTTGAAAACAATTGAGTTTAATACAAAAGAAATATTAACTCAATACTAAGCTGAATCTAACTATGTCTGAAAATAAGCCTCTAAACTGGACTAGAAATACTGGGACAAGCCCCAACTAAATCTAGCAAAAACTAAAACTAAAAGACTAAATATTAAAATAAAACTCATGACTGTTGTCCTCGGAAAATGAGGACTCACCACTGAATCTGCTGATCTGGAGATCGGGAAATCGATCTATGTGTGATCTGGACTCTTACTTAAATTTCCAGTGATTCTAGATAATGCTCATTTAAGTACCGCAAACACTGTGTGCAAGGCATGAAGTAGTTGAATTCATTGTTGTCAAATAAAGTAAAGACAAATGATATTTGGGCGAAAGATAAGGAATTACTAGTTATGCTTTTAAATTTTTTATTTAGAAGACATTTTTACTAAAGTTATGATAGTATCAAGGTTAATGTTCAACCATTATTCATTGTCGTTGTTGTCCCGGCAAGACTATACTTTAGACGTATAGTAATTATACATCAAATATAATATTACTTGTCATTGTCAACTTTCATATATTCTTTACTAGATTTATTACCTTGCCAAATCCACAAACTTACGCATATAAATAACTTCATACCTGGATTGAAATTCAAACATCTACATGTCATACAGAATTAAAAATAATTTGCATTGTAGATTATGTTCGAAGCCACATTATTTCAACAAGCAAGTATAAAACCTTTTTATTTAACTCTTTTAAGCAGCCCACCCCCGTTTTCTACCATCGAACATGCCACCACAAGCCAAAGTTTTTAACCTATATTTCGTTTCAGCCTTCTTACAATCCGTTTCAGCACTGGGAACAACAAATATTAGGGACATCTTGATAATCTATTGCTCCGGTGATGGCGTTATCAAGGCAATATTTTTCCTTCAACTGAATTTTAACTCGCATCATTTATTGTTTTCACCATTTTTGTCACGATCTGAGTCTACACACTGGATGTGGCCAGAAGTCAAGAACCATTGCTGGTCCCCAAGCGAAGCCCTTGAGGAATCATGTAATTAATACTGTGGGAGTTTCTCTAACCGACAACCATCACTGTGAGCTTAAGTGATGATAGAACGTTTTACCTCACGCTGCCAAGGACCATCCTATACCTTGACATCGGTATACGACCTTACTTAACTTAGTGGATCCACAAGCCTAACTTACGTGATCAAATGAAAAGTATGACCCATTAATACCCATGATGGCTACATGGGTTACATGGAGACCTGAGTTAATATGAACTCTCATCCCCATATCAATGCTTAATACTACTCCCAAAATATACTTTAGCTCAGATTTTTAAAATAACTTTCTTTCTTTGGGTTGAGATAATTTGCTCAACACTTTGGCTTTAAAAATCTCTCTTGGAATCAATGTTCCCTTTTCTTGTTCAAAACTCTTTCAGAACTCTTAGTTTTCTCTCAACTTAAATATGAAAATAATTATACACTCTTAAGGATACTTAGTTCCCTTATAGCTTTTTAGAAATGAACTCAACTCTTAGGGAATACTTAGTTACCTTATATTACTTTGAAGGAAGATCTTCAACTCTTTACTCTTTACTCGACTTGAATTTTATGTCGTTAAAACAAAGTGAAAACGTTTGTGAAAGACTTTAGAGAACTTTATAACTTTAGTTTGACTTACTTCTTAACTACTAGACTTGACTCTTAACTTTCCTTGAATTGAAGTATAGATTCAAAAGTTCATGATCTCATGTTTATGGATGATTTCATAATTTTCAACTTGGAGGTTATGAGCATGAACTACTCAACTCGAGAACTAAAAGGTACTTCTTAACTCAAGATTGTTCTAACTAATAGGGTTCATGCGGAATTATGGGCATGAACAATTCAACTCAAGGACTTCATGGTAACATGTAATAGTCCCATGATTATATATATAATCTCAAAAGGAATAAGGAACTCAATACTCAAGACTTAGAACTTGGAGATACTACTCCTCTCAATAATACTCAATTTATGGAATTCATGTGGAAGTTATGGGCATGAACAACTCGACTCGAAGGTATAAGTAACTAGATGGAACTCATGTATATGACTCTTATCATTTTCTTATTTACTTCCTCAAAACTTAGTTCAAATCAATGATGGATCTCAAAGAATTCACAATTGAACTTAAAGACTTTCTTGAGCTCTACTCTTAACTCTCTCTTCAATGTGAATTATAAATTCAAGAATTATGGTTCATCATATAAAGGATATAGGTGATATTTTGATTCATGAATGCATAATATTCACTCTTATACTCACTTGCTTGAGTCTTGAAACAAGTTACTAGAAGTTGTTGAACACTCCTCAAAAGGACTTTCTTAGACCGTTCGAAAGAATTCTCAAAAACTTATATCTTAACTCTACCTTGAATTTGAATTATGAATTCAAGGTTATGAACATTTTAGGAATGAATTTATATAGGAAGAACAAGGTTCTTGAAGAATCTTGTATAATAACTTGAATAGAAACCTTGAAACCATAGCTTGAAGGTAAATGATCAAGAAAACATTTCTTGAGATTCTTGAATTAGTTTATTGAAGTCTCTATGGCCAAGAATTACGATTTTCATTAGTAAAGATAAAAATCTGATTGTTTTGAACCCTTTATTAGTCAAGAAATTCATTTAGGGTTTTCTTGGATGTAAAAAAACAAAAATTGGATTGACGCGAATTTGGTGGCTTTGGAAAGTAAATTCAATTACCTTTAATGGGAGAGGTTATGGATCACGTAAATTTTTATATTCTAAGAGATATAGTCGTTTAAAGTTGACTTAGGTAGAATCTTAAATCAAAATTTGATGAAACTTTAAGAATACTTATCAAGATCTCTAATCTTTCAACTTTAAGAATGAAATTGCGCTGAAAATAACATGATTGGCGTATGGGTGAACAAACCCAACACTATGGAAGCTTACATACCTCTTAGGGATTAAATACATGGTGAAAATTCGCAACTAAACTCAAGAACGTCGACGAACGCCTTCATCCTTTCCTCTTTTCTCCTCTTTTCTCTTCTTTCCTCTTCTTGTCTCTTCTTGAATACTCAACTAAAACCCTAGGCGTATATTAGTATTATAAAAATAAATCTAAAAGAATTATAACCCTAAAATATGACTAAAAATAAATTAAATTTGATTGGGTAAAGAAAGGACTAAAATACCCCTCACTATTTTCGGCTAACTTTCCTTAACTGGACAGCGTAACTTCAAACGGTCATATCTCACTCATCCAAACTCAAACTTAGAAAACTCAGAGTCTATGGAAATATAATTCAAAAATCTTTCCTATGATATTTTGTAGCACACATAAATCATCCTGCGCTAGGAGATATGATCATTTGAAGTTGACCCAAAACTCAACTTAACTTAACTCTCCAAATTTCAGATTTTTGCTATTTTCAATTTAGTTCTTTTTGGACTCTTGGTGTTAAATCTAGTTAACTGACCTTACTACTTATGAAATTTATAATTCCTTGATAAAATATCACTCACTACGATGAACGATTCGAGTCTTAGTTCGAAAAAATAATTCTGGGGTGTTAGAATTTTCCTTACCTGAATAATTGTAGCTAATTATACTTTTCGTATAGTTTCCAGTTATTCAACTTTTACTTTTAGGAAAAAATAATTAATGTTGTCATATTTACCTCCTATAGTTAGTGAGATTGACTCTTGATGAGGGAAAAGTGGCAAAGAAAAATCATATTAGCAGCATTACCTCGAGTGTGACAGAGGGTAGCGAAGGGAGTAAACATAGTTTACACCTAACAACTTAAAATTTGGGGAAGGAAAGTTATGAACTTTGTTTCATGCATGCATATGTTGTGCCTTTTAGTTCTTCTTTTTTTAATTTTGTATGATGTTGTTTACCGTAAAATGGTATAATAAAATTTTGTAAGGGTGGTTTTAAGGCATATGGATAAAATTGACCTTATTATAAAATAGATGAAAACAACGGAGCAATAAATGAGTGCAAGAATAATAATAAATAGTTGAATTTAGAATCTAGATTATGATCTTGTTTTGTGGCTTAGGAATAAAGTAGCTCAATTAAAATTGAGAACAAAAAGCTTTATAGTTTAAGCTTATGAAAATTTGTAAGTACTGAGTGCTGATCAGGAATTGTGGATCCCATTTATAGAGAACATGATTCGCACAAATATAGTGGTGCTGATATTGTCACAGAGAACTCTTGGAACAGCAGCAAGAGGAAACTGAAGCTCTTAAAGAAGATGGGTGAGCCAGTTAGTTTCAGATACAGTAGCAGCAACTGCCCGATATTCTGCCTCTGTAGAAGAACGATAAACTGAACCCTGCTTCATTGAAGACCATGAAATAGGGGAACTACCAAGATAGATAACATAACCATTGGTCGATGTGCGATCATGAGGATCTCCTGCCCAGTCTGAGTCAGAGTACGCAAGCAACCGACAATCAGTTTCATTGGCAATAGTACACCAAAAGAGGTAGTTGAACGGAGATAGCGGAGAAGTCGTTTAAGAGAAACCCTGTGAGACATAAAAAATTGATGCATAGCTTGGGACAACTTGCTAACAACAAAAGCTATGTCCGGACGCATGAATAAAAGGTAATGAAGTTTACCAATAATGCGCCGATATAAGGAACCATCAACTAGATGATCATCAGGTAATGGATCAAAAACCATAGTAGATGTCATAGGTGTGGAAACACCTTTGCACTTATCCATAGCTACCTCATGTAGGAGATCCATAGCGTAATTCTCTTGAGATATCAGAAGACCGGCAAAAGAACAAATCACCTCAATACCAAGAAAGTAATGGAGAGGTCCTAAGTCCTTTAATGAAAAATGTTGAGAAAGAGCCACAATGATATAATGAACACCTCGTTGGTACCAGTTACTAATATATCATACACATAAACTAAAATATACACAGTGAACCCAACTTTATGCATAATGAAGAGTGAGGAATCAGAAGGTGACTTAACAAAACCAAAGTAACGAGATAATTGTTGAGTTTGGTGTACCAAGCACAAGAATCCTGTTAGCGACTATAAATTTCCTTCTGTAGATGACATACATGGGTAGGATTCCCACAGTTCTCAAATCCCGGTGGCTGTCGCATGTAAACTTCTTCAGTAAGACGACCCTGCAAGAAGGCATTGTTAACATCCAGCTTATGGACATGCCAGTCAAGTTTAGTGGCAATAGGACTAGACGGACAGTAGAAGGCTTGACTACATGACTGGAAGTGGAATGATAATCAAGTCCGGGAGCTGTGTAAATCCCTTGGCAACCAAATGAGCCTTGTACTTATCAATAGAACCATCAGGTTTATGTTTAACTTGGAATAACAACTTACAATCCACCACGTTTTTGGAAGAGTCACATGGAACCAAATCCCAAGTATGGTTGCGAACAAGAGCATCAAATTCGGCTTGCATTGGTGAATTTCATTAGGGAATTTGCTTGGCTTACTTATGAGTTATGGGGATTTTCGGAGACAATGTAGTTGTTGTGAGAATATGACGAGGCTTAAGGATATGAATCTGTGAAATCCTTTTGCATATTTGAACTTTGAAGTGTGGACAGGGACTATATATGTTTGGAGTACACATGTTCATATATTTGATTTATGTGTGTTTGTGTAGTTTAAAATTATATGGAATACACGTGCAAAGTACGTGTCCAAGAACTAGTCTGGTAAAAATGTATGAAAGTTGACTTTGACAAGTAAATATATATTTGATGTATAATTACAATATGTCTAAGTATAGTCATGTTAGGACTACAACCTCAGTCAAAAATGTTTGAACGCTAACCTTAATATGATCATAACTTAAGTAAAAGTGTCTTCTAAATAAAAAATATAAAAGCATATCTAGTTATTCCTTAGCTTTCCTCCAAATATCCTTTGTTCTTTATTTATTCGACAACAATGAATTCAACTGCTTCTTGCTTTACCCACAGTGTTTGCTATAGTTAAATGAGCATTATATTGAATTATTAGAAATCTAAGTAAGAGAATAATTGAAAACTTTTCCAATCAGATAGAAGAGGAATAACCTAACTAATTGGGAAGAATCAACTCTTTATATCTTAGAAGTTACTGCACGGCTACTTTAGCTGGAAATAGAGATCAGAGAGGAAGAAAAGGGTGGAGGAAGAAAGTGGGGAAGGTTGGAGACTTACTGAGAGATGTGATCCTACCACAAGATGAGGCACCTATATTGAAACCAGTTCATGTAACCATTGATCCATTGGATAATGTCTTTACAAGGAGAAAAGGAAAGTTAGAAAATGGAAAAGAACAAAATGAAAACCTACCTCTAGTTAGCTAAGAAAAAGACCTGGCAAACAAGAGGAAGGTGTTGATGATCTATAACAAGTGGAATACAAAGGTTATATTCCATAAGGTTCCTTGCGGAGACATGGGACAAAGATAGGGAGCTCAAATTGGAAACCCTACCTTCTAGGAAACATGTTATAGAAGTTGATAGCCTCACTTAATGGGCTGTGTTTTTCGTTTTAGCATTGTTTTTGGTCTAAACCAATTTTGGGAATTGGTCTTTTACGTGTTTGTACTTGTTATAAGATTTTTAAAAAAGCAAAATGTTGAGCTGGAGCTCCTTTATTTTAAATTAATTAAGTCTGTACAAATAAGTAAAAGACCAAGCCATAATTGGTTTAACCCAAAAACAATGCTAAAACGAAAAGCCAAGCCCACTAAGTGAGGCTATCAACTTCTAAAAAATGTTTAATAATAGATAAGGTTTTCAATTTGATCTCCCTCTATTTCTCTACATGTCACAACAAGGAGCCTTGTGGAATCCAACCTTCCGTTTCCACTCGATTTAGGTCATCAACACCTTCCTCCTGTTTACCATGTTTTCTTCTTAGCTACCAGAGAAAGTTTTTTATTTTTTTCTTTTCCGTTTTCTTCATTTTCTAATTTTCCTTTTCTCCTTGTAGAGACATCATTTGGTGGTTCAATGGTTACCTAAGGTAGTTTCAATAGACTTGCGCCGTCTTGTGGTGGGATCGCAATTATCAATATGTCTCCAACCTCCGCCTCTTTCTTCCTCCGCCCTTTTCTTCCTCTCTACCTCTCTATTTCCGGCTGAAGTAGCAGTGGAGTAACTTTTAGGATATAAAGACTTGATTCTTCCTAATTAGTTAGGTTATTCCTCTTTTATCTGATTTGGGACTTTTTCAATTATTCTCTTACTTAGATTTCTAGTGATTCAATATAATGCTCATTTAACTACCACAAACACTGTGTCCAAAGCATGAAGTAGTTGAATTCATTGTTGTCGAATAAAGTAAAGACAAATGATATTTGAGGGAATAGCGTTAATGTCATCTAGTTGGCCCTGAATGATATTATCATGATTCTGGTAATAGCTTACTTTTGGCCCTGTGGCCTATACTCTTTTTGGTTTTGGTATCTACCCCATGAGAAATTTGGGTGGTTCATCAAATTAGGCTGAAGTTATTGTTCGATTTTAAAGGTGTGAATATGAAATGAAGGGTTGTGACTCTCCTGAAAGGTTGTGACTTTGCCGAAGGGTTGTGCCCTTTATGAAAGGTTGTGTCTTTTCTTAAGGGTTGTAACGGTTTGAAATGTTGTGCCTTTTCCAAAGGGTTGTGACCTTTTTGAAAGCTTGTATTTTTTCAAAGAGTTGTGACATTTACCCTTTATTGGCTATAAATAGAGAGATTTTCTCTTATTTTTCTGCATTGAATTCTTCCCTTCTTCTGCATACATTTCTTACAAAACAAAATTGATCGATGTGTCTGTATGTGTGATTCGTTGTTATCATTTTGAGTTCATTGAAATTATCGAAGTTTGAGGTACCACTACTTCTTTAATGGTTATCTGTTTTGTCTTGGAAGGAATTAATATGCAACCTCGGGTACTTGAGGAGAATAAATTTCTTAAGGACAGATAGTGGATTTTATGTACTCGGATAATTCTTAGTTATTTCCTTTCATCTTTTATTATTTCTGGTTTGTTAATTTGAATACAGGAGATAACAAGCTTAAGAAATTTATATTGTTGGTATTTTCTGTGGTAAGGAAATTACTTCTATTTTCTGTATTTATTATTGAAAGAAAAAATTATTTTATCATATGATAAAAGAGATTTGGATGAATTAGTACTACTTCAATATGCTCGAGTATATTATTTGTAGTAAGTTTCCTTGGATGGGTAAGATTATTTTTATTTTCTTCCCAAGTGCATTCGAACGTTGCACCCCTTCATTTTTCTTTTCAATGAGAAAAGTTATTTTGTGCTTAAAGGCTAAGATGTTCACTTTAATTATTTTTTCTATATTCTTGATTTTTCATAACTGATAAGAAGTAAATGAAAAATATTTTGTCTCCTAACAATATTTGAACTCAATATCTTCCAAGGAAAATTGGAATATGAGGGAAATTGGGAAAGAAAGAAAAAATTAGCAATAAAAGTGACTTGCATGGATCATTGCTGACACATAGAATATGATTCAATGGGAGTAAAAATCAGGTTCTATCTTTATTTTCCTTGATTATTATTTTATTCTATCCTTTAAAAGTTACGAGATTTATTTCATAAATGTTAGGATAAATGGGTCATTATGCGATATCTCAAAATATATATATATATATATATATATATATATATATATTATTATTATTATTATTATTAATATGTATTCTATTTAGAGGAGGAAAAATAAAATTTTGTTATTTTCTACTCCATGTGAAATTTCATTATGTCTGACTTTTGGAGACTAAACTCTTCTGATATTTTTACTCCTTTGGTTTGAAGAATAGAAGAACTTCACGAACAAAGATTGTTCATTGGTTTGAAGAATATAAAAACTTCACCAATTTTCTAAATACTCTGTTTGAATGAATGTTCTGACTTGAAGAGCACAAAAATCTTCTTCAGGAATATTAAATCTAAATGATTTATAAAAGATAAAATCTTCATCGTTAGCTAGAAACAGTGTTGTATTTGAGGTTTCTGAGATTATAACCTTTTTGGTTACTAGTCTCTCTGAATGTGAAACTGATTCGAAGAATATAAAAATTTCATCAGAATTCAAGGTTCATTTGGTTAACGATTAAAAGAATATAAGAAATTTATCGCTAAACTATAAACAAGTTGTATAATGATTGAATCTTTATTGTTAGTATTCTAAATAGTAAGTGATTTTTGTGTCTGCAATAGGTGTTTCTATAGATTAAATCTCTAAAAGAAGGCTTCATGTTGCCAATATGTATTTTGATGGTATACAATTTGAAAGCATGAGAAAAAATATTTAAAAAATAATTTCAAATAGTTGAAAATTATTTTTGAGAAGATATTTAAAATATGGGGGGTTCTTTACTCGTGATAAACACAAAATTAGACTAACTATCTAATTTAAAATTGAAAGTACAAGATATGAAATTTAATGACATTCTTGTACTATGTTATACCCACAAAATTTTAGAGTATATTTGATATTGTGGTTGTTGAGTCTCTCTTTACTAATATATAATATTACTAGTAGAAAACCGCAAAATTATATTGTTTGTTTATGGGAATTGTATTCTTTGATGAAAAAGTGTGACTTAAAATATTGTAATTTTTCATGAAAAAATATGTCTATGAAAATCAATCTATGAGAATAAACTTATATTTTGTATAGACAAGAAAATTGGTGAAATCTGATATGATATGTTTGTGTTGTAAAATAAACATTCGGGTCATATTGTCCTTATTGGACCGATGAGACTATGATCATGGGTAATTCTATAACAAACTAAATATTATGGAAATATCCTTTTGAAAAGGACATCTGACAAGGTGTTGACTCCAAAACAATGTCTACATTTGAGAAAGTTATAAAACGTAAATAACAAAATATTTATGGAAAAAAGTTACCTCACAAAACTTCTTTTCAAACTTCGTATTTATGTTTGTTCTTATTTGCTTGAATCAAACTGTTTGTGATATAAATGCTTGAGATAGGTCAATTACAAAATCATGCAAAAACTAATCAACTTCGAAGTTTTGCTCAACTTTTAGTGCAATAAATCAAAATGTCAAGTATGTGTTGAATCTAAGTATGTTAAGCATACTTATAAATTTTTTGAAAGAAATTTTAATCCCTTAAAATTAATTTACACTGACATTTTCATTATGAAGTCAACACTATCTCTTGGTGGAAAAAAGTGTTTCATATATTTTATTGGCAATTGCACTCGATACTGTTATGTCTATTTGTTTAATGGTAAGATGAAGCAATAGAAACAAATAGGCAATATAAAACTGAAGTTGAAAATCAGTTGGATAAAAAAATTATCATAATTAGAAGTAGTAGATGTGGAGAATACTTTTGCAGAAATATATTTCGATAATTGAATCATCCATCAAATTACTGCACATACTCACCTCAATCTAAAGAAAGTGTTGACAGGAAATACCAAACTTTAAAGGAATTGTTGAATATCCTACTTATAAGTTCAAGTTTACCATAAGCTTTGTGGAGGGGGGGAGGGAGGTGCTATCATTATAGCAAAAGAGAACAACAAAAAGTTTGTTTGTTCAGAAACATAGAAATAAAAAGTGTTGTTTGTTAGTAAAGAGAGTACAAATAAAAACTTTTGTTTGTTAAGAAAGGAGCAACAAAAAGTTGTGTTTGTTCAGGCTTTGTTGTATCCTGATAAAGAATTGTTTGTCATCTCTTAAAGTATATACAAACAATAACTCTTGTGATATAGTGATCTAATAATTTCCAATACATTCTATTCCATATGAGAAATGAAAATGAGGGAACTATTTCCAAACGGGTCAAAATAGGACCTAAGACTGTTAATTACATGTTAATTGATATGCTACAAATAGTAAAGCATGTCGATTTATGGTTTGGATAGTCAAGTGAAGCGTCTAAATGACCTTAGAAAGAACTAAAGGAGGATACTCAATAAAGAGATTTAGAAGCATTAAAATGTCAATGGACAATTTACTTCCTTTGAGTTGATCTTTTAACATTTGTTCTTGAAAATGATCTCATAAAATCTAAGAAATTATGTCCTATGCGGACTATTCTTTTTGAAAAGAGGCTCTCAATAGTAATATAGATTCAATCTTGAACAACCATACTTGAGAGTTGGTTGATTTTCCTCCAAGAAATAAACTTTGGGTTCAAAGTGGATCTACGAAAGGAAAAGAAAGTTGATGAAACTATTGACAAATATAAAATAAGATTTGTTGTCATAGTCTTTAGACATATGAAAACCTTGATTATTTTGATACATATTAGTCACTAACTAGGATTACATCTATTTGTATGTTAATTCCGCTAGCTGCGCTACATGCCCCTCAAATTCGTTGAAATAGATGTGAAAACATTTTTTTTAAAATGGAGAATTGGAGAAAGAAATTTACATAGAACAACCTGAGAGCTTTGTGGTTCCTGGTAAAGAAAAGAAAGTCTGTAAACTTGTTATGTCACTTTGTGGAGTAAAACAAATGCTAAAATAATGGCATGCGATGTTTGACCAAACTATGTCGGGAAATGAATTCAAGATTAATTAATGTGATCTATAAGTGTTTTTACATTAAAGCCACTCCAAATCACAAGGCCGTTATTTGTTTTTATGTTGATGACATGTTGATGATCAAAAGAGACACTTCTGACATAAATTCTACTAAACATATGCTAGAGAGAAACTTCGATATGAAAGACATTGAAGTTACTAATGTGATTGAAAAGATATTTGACAAGCTCAAGTATTTGGATTTCAATATTGAAAAGACTCCAATAAATGTGAGCTTTGTACTTCAAAAGAATGAACAAAAAAGTGACTCACAATTGGATTATGCTAAAGTATTAAGAAGTATGACATATATCATGAAGTTTACGTGATCATCTATAAAATATGTTATTACTAAATTGAGTCGATTCACGAATAATCTCAATCAAACTCATTGAATGACAATGAAAAAAGTTCTAGAGTATTTAAAACATACTTAAAACTATTGCTTTTATTATAACTAATATTCAACAATATTGAAAGAATATAGTGATTCAAATTGAATCACCGGGCTAAATGAAGTAAAATTCACGTGTGGGTAAGTACTTACTCTTGATGGAGGAGCAGTCTCTTCGAAATCAACCAAACAAAAATATATCGCTTGCTCTACTATGAAATCTATATTTATCACTCTAAATAAGGTTGGTGAAGAAGTTGAAAGAATCCGAAATTTCTTGAAAGATTTTTTACCCAAACATTTAGCTCCAGTATGTATACACTGTGAGAGTTAATTTGCAATAGATAGGGCATGAAACATGATGTACAACGGAAAGTATCATCATATATAACGTAGAAATAATATCATTAGAGAACTACTCTCTAGTGGAATTATCCTAATTGACTATGTAAAGTCAAAAGATAATTTGTCGGATCCACTTAGAAAAGGCCTAACTAGAGAGGGTGTTGATAAATTATCCAAGGTAATGAGACTAAGACCGAGGACAGGATATTGTGGCGGTAACACTACCTAGAAGACTGGAGATCCCAAGATCTGGGTTCAAGAAAATCAAAAAATGTCATTGATGACGGTTCAACTTTTCAAAATATTTTTGATGGTCCATTTGTTGGGTTTTATTTGCCCTGATTTCTTACCATAAATAGGTTTTCCTTATAGAAAAAGGTTTTGGATTGACTAATCCTTTTTCTGGTAGGAAAAAGTTTAGAACTCTATAAATAGAGGCTTGTTCCTTCTAACTTAATCAGCATTCATAATGCAGTCTTAAGGGCTTTGAGAGTTTTGGTTAGGGGAGAAATTGTGGGTCACAAGCTTGATACGTTACCACTTGTGTGAACCTCCCATGTATTCTGAGTGAATTGGTTGAGGTTGTTTCTGTCTGTACTTTGTACTCTCATATTTATAGTGTATTGCTCATCTCCTTTGTGGACGTATGTCGATTGACCAAACCACGTTAAATCTTTGTGTCTTTTGGTGTATTTCTCGTTGTCTTCTTACTCGTGGTCTTTCGAGGTTTGCTTTGCTAGCTTTCGCGTTAACACCTGCTTAATTTTTTATCCTAACAGGTGGTATCAGAGCCATATTCAATGATGGAGTCAGGTTCAGTGGTTCGATAATTGATAATTGAACCAGGTTAGAAAGAGGTGGAGGGTGTAATTCTAGCCGCAACCTTTTTGACAGTAATGAAGATTGTGTTGGAGAAATTATTTCAGAGAGGTTCTCTGTGTTAAGACATAAATTCCGCAAAGGAGATTATGGAGAGGAGAAGCAAGTTATTGAAGATTAAGCGAAGAAGGTGGACTAATTTATTTTGTCAGAAATTCGGGCCAAAGGGGAGATTTGTTGGGTTTTATTTGCCCTGATTTCTTACCATAAATAGGTTTTTCTTATAGAAAAAAGTTTTGGATTGACCAATCCTTCTTCTGGTTGGAAAAAAGCTTAGAACTCTATAAATAGAGGCTTGTTCCTTCTAACTTAATTAGCATTCACAATGTAGTATTAAGGGCTTTGAGAGTTTTGGTTAGGGAGAGAAATTGTGGGTCACAAGCTTGATACGTTATCACTTGTGTGAACCTCCCATGTATTCTAAGTGAATTGGTTGAGGTTGTTTCCGTCTGTACTTTGTACTCTCATATGTATAGAGGATTGCTCATCTCCTTTGTGAACGTAGGTCAATTGACTGAACCACGTTAAATCTTTGTGTCTTTTGGTGTATTTCTCGTTGTGTTCTTACTCGTGGTCTTTCGAGGTTTGCTTTGCTAGCTTCCGCGTTTACACCTGCTTAATTTTCGATCCTAACACCATTCTCATGATAAGACAATGTTAAGTAACAAAGGATAAATACATTAGGACTTTTTAATGGTTTCTAAGCTTGATACATGGTAAATCAAATGGTGTATCTACGTGATAATATATTTTAAAATTACCTATGTAAGTGTGAAGTGTAAGCCGCTTTTAAGGAGAATCCGGTAAGGCCAGTTCTCTACACACTAGTAAACCAAGACGTCTTCATGACTGGGATGAACAATACAATGAGAACCAAAAACAGTTCAAGGGTTGATCGTGTGACTTGTGTTGTCTAGGTATACACCAAAAATTGACGGTTCAAAGATATCAAATCTACCAATTGATCAAGCATATCTGAAATATGTTCACTATGGAAAGTTCAAAGGGACACTCACTTATCTAGATGCAACCAATCCTTACTTACGAATCACACAATTTTTCATGCATATGTTTTTCCATGTTCATGTGGGGGATCGTTGGGTTTTAAAGGTGTGAACAGGAAATGAAGAATTGTGACTTTGCTGAAGGGTTGCGACCTTTATGAAAGGTTGTGTATTTTCTAAAGGGTTATGACAGTTTGAAAGGTTGTACATTTTCTAAAGGGTTATGACCTTTCAGAAATGTTGTATTTTTTCAAAAGAGTTGTGACCTTGACCCTTTGTTGGCTATAAATAGATAGGTTTTCTCTCATTTTTCTGCATTGATTCTTCCCTTCTTCTGTATACATTTCTTGCAAAATAAAATTGATCAATCGTGTCGGTATGTATGATTAGTTACTGTCATTTTGAGTTCGTTCGAATTATCGAAGTTTGAGGTACCGTTACTTTTTTAATCGTTAATCCTTTTATCTTGGGAGGAATTAATTTGCAACCTCGGGTACTTGAGGGGATTTAATTTTCTTAAGGACACACGGTGAGTTTTTTGGACTCCCATAGTTCTTTATTTTTTCTTATCGTCTTTTATTATTTATGGTTTGCTAATCAGAATACATGAGATAAGAGTTGTTCCAGAAATTTTAGTTTCATGTGCCTCTACTTGCGTTTCCTACAAAATGTATGGATTCTTGTTAGCTCCACACATCTGCTTAATTATCACCTCCACAGACTTCGCATAACAACTAAGATTGTTGAACTGACTGAACTTGAGCTTGCACCTGCACTTGAACCATAAAATATTTGGTCAATTGGCTAAAGTTGTTCATCGCTGCAATTTTTATTTGTATACTAGTCATCCCATCAACCTCTAGCATCCCTATTTCCTTCACTGCATTGTTATTGGACTCACTGGTCCATTAAGTATTACTGGCCGCCAACCTGATTAAGAGTATCAGGAACTCATCATTTTCTTTCTCTTGTGCTTGTTCACCTGCAACTGAATCAAGAAATAGCATAGAATGAATGTCTAAACTCTCTACAAACGTATGTGCTAGGAATTCCTTGGTCTGGTGATGCTGGGGACAATTCAGTAACAACATTTTAAATCGCTCTCATGCTTGGGGATATCCTTCACCTTCCTTTTACCCAAAATCCAAGATCTCACTCCTCAATTTAGTTGTCTTCCCAAATGGAGAGAACCTTGAAAGAAAATTCTTTGCCAAATCAGCTCATGATGTAATAGAGTTTGTACGTTCAAATGTAAGCCACCTGTTGTCTTCTCCTAACAGAGGGAACAGAAACATGATGAGTCTCAAATTCCGATAGGCATCCTGTGTGATGTAACTATTTGTGATCTCTAAAAATTTCTAGAGATGAGCATGCGGGTCCTCATGCAGTAAGCATGTGAAGTGCTCGTTTGTGTGTAGTAATTGCACCATATTCTACTACCCATCTTCCAGTAATGTTAGGTTTTACAATATTAGAGTTTGCATTTTATACTTGTGAGACTGCCACTTCACGTACTGTGGTTGGGAATTGTGGTTGAGCTGCCATTACTGCAAGTGGTGGGTTGTGTTGCACATGCTGTTAAAGTGGGTAAAAGTCCCACATTGGTTGGGGAATTAATTGGTGGTCTCCTTATATGTACTTGGACAATCCTAGCCTCATGAGCTAGTTTTTGAGGTTGAGTTATGCCCAGGTTCCATATCTCTACATGGTATCATAACCAGGTCCATCCCCGTTTGAAATCCCGGTCCACGCTCTAGTTGGGCCTGGGCGATAAGGGGGGTGTTAGAGTGGGTAAAAGTCCCACACTGGTTGGGGAATGGATTGGTCGTCTCCTTATATGGACTTGGGAAATCCTCCCCTCATGAGATAGATTTTGAGGTTGAGTTAGGTTCAGGTGTCATATCCTTACACATGCAACACGGCTTGGTCATTCAAGTCTTCAACCTCTATGAAAGAACCTTTTGGGTTTCGGTTGGAATGGAGTTAGGTTTCCTTCAACTTCGGAGGGTTTTGTCTCGCTGTCAGAGTTTTGCATAAAACTTTCCATCTACAACTACAAGAGCTAAGATCAATCTGTTAACCCCTGTAACAATAAAAATAACAAAAAGTATCTCGAACTTTTTAATTCCTTAAGTCCCCTGCAACGACGTTAAAACCTTGTTGTCTCCCAACAACACATTCAAGTGTACGTGGTCGTCAAGTAATAAAGTGATTATAACAAATCAGGTGTATCGATTCCATGGGACTAAATCTCTGACAAGTAGTTGAATTATTCCATTATATTTGTATTAACAAGTATTTTCCAATTTAGAGAGCTTGATTGGTTTGTTTATGCTACACTACTTATTATAACTAAAACAAAACAGGTAAATAAGATTGATATAATAGAGAAGATAATACATAGGGCTATGGCGCTTGCGTAATGTAACATCCTGCCCTAAAAAGAGCTAAAATTAGAAAGAACTATTTTTAGAAAGAGTAAATTTGGAAATTTTGGCAAGTTATGCTAAGTATAAGTTTTGGGTCAACTTCAAATGACCATAACTTTTTGTACATGTCGAGTTAGTTGGCTAATAAGATATCAAATGAAAGGTCTTGAAATCCTCTTTGCAATGTTATCGAGTTTGCTAATTTTCGAGCTCGTATGGGGGAGATATGCTCATTTGAAGTTCGATTATCTATTTAAGGAAAGTTACCCAAATTTATGAGGGGTATTTTGGTCTTTTCTTTACTCAATTAATCTAATTCATTTTTTGTATTTAATTAGGGGTCTAAACTGATTTGGTTCAGTTTACACAATCCAAATTAACGCCTAGGGTTTGAGTACAGTCCAAGAAGATAAGAAAAGGACAAAATCAAGGCGTTCTGGAGATTTCTTGCGGAATTGAAGGTCGTTTCTCCAAGGGTTGATCCCTAAAGAGGTAAGTGAGTTCACATAGCATTGGGTTCATTTATCGACTTTCCAATCATGTTAATTTCAGCATATTTCGTCCTCAAAAGTTGAAGATTTGATGTTCTTGAGTTGTGTTCTAGAAAGTGCCTTCATTCTTGAACTTGGATGGGATTGATGAGTTTCTTGAGATAGTCTTATAGATTTTAACAGTTTTTTCAAGTTAGATTCTTGCGTACATGTATAGGGAAACCGGATCTAAAGAGAAATTGAGAAATAGAATCAAATTTAATCGAATTAAGATTAGAAAACGAGTTGAAAATTTTATCGGAAACACTTGGGGGAGGTCTGGCGCGACGTGCCACTGATGCACCAGCTGGGCTGGCGTGGCGCGCCAGCACTGCGCTATTTTTGAGTTCTCTCAACTTTAGGGCTGGTGCCCCACGCCAATTGTGCACCAGGTTCGCCTGCCCCCACCAGTTTTTCGTTATTTAGCCCGTCTGAGTCCTTCTAAAGTGTACTAACACTTCCTACCGATTTTAACTACTCTAAATGACTTATAAACATCTAGAAATCATTCATAAACATGAATCATAACATTGAATCAATAAATTTAAATTCAAGGAAAGTTAAGAGCCAAGTCTAGGGAGTTCTTAGAGTCTTTTCAAAAGTCTTTTACAAATGTTTCAAACTTGTTTTAATACTTGGGCATTGAGTTGAGTAAGAGTAAGAGTGAACTTCATTTTATTTAACAAATTATATGATAACTAAGTATTTCCAAATAGTAAAATGTTTTCACATTTAAACAAGAGAGAAAACACTGATTTCCAAGAGAGCTTTTGAGCTAGTCTTTGAGTAATAATCTGAAACCACAAAGAAAGAGTTATGTTTTTAAGCATATGAGCTGAGTATATTTTGGGAGTAGTATTGATCACTGATATGGGGACGAGTTCATAATAACTCAAGTCTCCATAAACCATGTAGCCAACGTGGGTAGAAAGTATTACATATTTTAGATGATTTCTTAATGCTTTCAAGCATAATTTAGTGGATCCACTTAGTTGAGGTGTTCTATATCCCGACAAGTTATAAGACGGTTCTAATAGCGTGGGGTAGACGTTGTATCATCACATATTTCATAGTGATGATTGTCGGTTAGAGAATCTCCTAAATAGAGATATTATTGTATTTTCCAATATTTCGAGATGTTATCTCCTATTTTAAGTGCTTTATACAAATTACATCTTTATTGTTGTTTTATTTCTACATTGAGTTGAGTATTCATGAGTTGAGCGAAGTTGAGGTAAGTATTTCTTTCATATTCCAGTTCAAGCTTACGTTTTGTTTAGAATTCCCCTCGCATGCTCGTACATTCAATGTATTGAAGCCATTTGTCTTGCATTGTTTTATGAAGCAGATACAAGTAGCTAAGATCAGCATCCAGCGCTTCGTTGACAGTCGAATATTTCAGAGTCATTTGGTGAGCCTCCTTGCTTTTCGAAGGATCCCTTTTCATATTACTTTATCATATCAGTTGTTAGGATGATCAGGGATCTTGTCCCGACATCCCTCATAGTATTAGACGCTTCATAGACAGATTGTTATAGTTCTTAGACTTTTCATTTTCATTCCGTTTATGTTGAGACTTGAGTTGCCTTATGGACCAATTGAATGTTACTTTACAACATTTTAGTTTATTTCATGAATTTATCTTTGTTGAGTAAAGTCTTCCGCTGACTATTAAGCCACGCCAGGGGTTCACTTGGGACAAACAATGGTTCTCGAGTGTTAGTCTCATCCAAGATGTAGGTTTGGGGTGTGACACATAATCTCTTCATATGTATATGCAATTTCTATACTAATTTCTACAATTTTACTGACTCGCAAGGTTATGTTGATAATATAATCATGGTCTCCCGAGCCTTTAATTGACTACCCAGATTAGCCTCTCACCTATGACCTATATTTTTAAGTGATGATGGCCATAACTAATCTGAATGCTTTTATATCTCATGTATGGGAGCCAATTAGGATAAATTATGTGATTTTTTCCCATCTGCCTAGGTTTAATGCGTAGAGTAACCTGGTAGAGAGGTTTGGAGTTTGATGTCTAGCACATGTGTCCAACATTCAAGAAGGGAGATTTTTTATGAAATTTTGTAAAATGTTCCGATGTTTCTATTAGCAACAAAAGGATGGTGATATGATTAATTACAATATAGCGACGAAATATCCATTGCTCGGTTCTATTATACATAAACTCTTGTATGATAATTATTTATATTTTTAGCTTTATATTATTTCCTAACAATTTTATCAAGATTTGGCAAAAAGCACAATCTACATGCAACACAAATGACACAATGCAACGTGGAACTTTATATGAGCAGTAAACTGGGAAATTTGTTGTGAAGGTTTTGCTTTCAAACAAAGGTCAAAGGTCAACCTTGAACTCTAATAGACTCCAATCTCGAATACCCTCCTCGATCACAATATCCAATAACATCATTATTCAATATTGGAGCAATTTTTGTAAGCTCGGGACTACCTTGTTTACAAAATTCTCTACCTCATAAGTTATCCAATGCTCATATTTGTTCATACTCTCCCAATGTCGTATTTGTTTGCTGGGACAAAATTGGCTATTACGTCAACGTTTTTGTCCAAAAACTCTTACATCGTCTCTGGTCACAGAGAAACAAGCTGTTGACACCGAATTTTGACCATTCTTTCTTTAATTTATTATTTTTGAGCTTCTAAGTTAATAACTTATCAAATATTCCTTTTTCACAACTACTTAACTACTACAACTATTTATCTACTAAAATTCTATGTTTTATTATCGAAATTACTATTATCACTTTTTACAACTTCTTTTCTTAAAAAAATATTTGTTGTCGCTTTATTTCAAGTTGGCAAAAGGGGACCCTTGTACTTGTATGTGTTTGTATTATGGACCCTTCTATTTAATATTTTATTAGCGGACCCCTTAAACTCAATAAAATATCGTATATCAAACCCCTCAGACCATTGATCATGTTAATGTGGCACTAAGATAGTTGAGTTGGCGTGAGAGTGTATCTACTCACATGTTAAAAGCAAGTGAATACCATATTTCAGTTAAAAAAATTATTAGAATCATACAAGAATAAAACTAAATAGAATAAAATAAAAATTATTTTTCACTCAATCCTTTTTCAACCATTATCATCCTGTGTAAAATAAGAATGTACGGTCCTCATGTGGACTTTTTAAAATATATATATCTATATATCTATATTCTATATATATATATAAATCTGGATCTTCAGCCCGCTGATGTGGCATACCCCAATGATCAGCAAACTTATTTATCTATTTTGAAAGATTTTTTTCCTTTTCTCTAAATTGATTTTAATTAGTTAGTGTTTAGTTTTCTCAATTTAAGGCTATCACAATTAATGGGTTTTAATTGATTAAATTTTAAGGAGGAGGACTATACCGTTTAAAATTTCAATTCTTATTTAGTAGCCTTACCGTTTTAAATTCCAATTCTTAATTGTAATTAATAGCCCTTAACCGTTTCCAAAAATTAAGGCTGTAGTAATTGGAGCAGCCAAATTATTAATTTCCTATAAAATCATGCTTCATTATTTAAGCTATAAGGCACCGGAGAGATAGTGAACTCGTCGGAGATTTCATATATCACCATGAAGGCTCAAATGGGTTTAAGAAAACCGTCAAACAAGCTTTCCACCGCAGATCGTGGAGCCAATAGGGTTGAAAATTTATCCAACAAGCACAACATTCAGTTCCATCACTAGGCTTTTCTGGTATATCTTTTATTACCTTAACAACTTTTTTCTTGGTTATCATGCAAATTGCAAAGTTACATACGGTTTTAATTATATATTTTTTGGTTTTCTATATTATAGTTGGTATTCACATTGCAGCCTGATTATATATGAATTCACAATGCTCAAGGCTTCATTGGGGGAGCACTTTCGATTAAGGAGTTTTTTCATACTCAAGATTTGGCTAGACATCTGATTAAGGAAGCAACCGTCTCTATCAGTACACCTCATCTTTTCATGTTTGCTTATAATTTTTTGCAGTCGAATAAATGTAATTTTTTAACTTTATTGTGAAACATAGGTTAATACATGCGTAGAGTATTTTTTTCCTTTTACAATATACATTTTAGTAAATATTTTGATATTGTTGATTACCAAATTGTTGATATTATAATGTCAATTATTTTTAAAAATGGTATCCACACACCTCCAATACCTTTGTAACCTTGTGTAGTTATTGACAAAAAAAAATTAACAGTGACCTCCTTTATGTGTTCTACCTCTTCCCTTTTTTTTCATTATATTTATTTTTTTTGACCTTTCATTTTTAAATATTGACTAACGAGTAAATACGCGTGAAGAGGATTTGGTTCTCCTCTCTATTATCATTTCCCTCTATTTCGTCAAATATATATTAGATAAGAGATATATATCCTATTTAAATTTTAAAGGTAAACGATTATATTAAACAAATAAAATCATGATCATAATTAAGTAAATAAATTTTGGAAAGTACTTTTCAAGTTTGTTAAGAAAAATATTTTCTCCAAATTTAGATACACAATAGATAAGAGATATATGTCCTGCAAATATTTAAATATAGGAGGCTTTCTCTATTTGAAGATAAAATTAATAAATCTTATATAATTGATATTTAAATATGCGGAGGCTCATAGAAAAAAAAAATTCAATTTTTCTTTTTTAAAAGATAGAAATTCTTTTACCTTTTCTTTAATGTATGTGAATCATAAAGACATATTTATTTAATTGAAAAATATTTTGGAATGTTCTAAGGCCAAAATATTTTTCAAAAGATTACTGTTTACAAGGCTAAATAAACATATTAATTCATCCTCAACAATTTTGATATATTGAATAATATAAACTTAAGATTACATCAATGGTATTAATGGATCTTCAAAATTTGTGGTTATGATGGTAATATAATCTTAATATAAAAATATTAAATAGAATATGTCATTTATAGAAATGTATGTTTTTTAATAAAATGGAAATGTATGCTTTTTAATAAAATGGAGAAAAAAATATAATGGAGAGGAGCTGGATTGGATTTAATATAATTCATGTACTCTATCTCATCATGAATATTTAGCACGAATATCTTTATTTATTTAATTCATTATATAGTCATTTATAAAAAACAATTATGTAATCCTTCGTTTCATATTAGTTGATCACTTTTTTTTATGTACATATATTAAGAAATCATATATCTTTATTTATGTATTTTTATTATATAGTGATTTATACAAATAGAAAATCATTATTCTCTCCGTCCCACATTCCGTGATAATTTTTTTTTATGTGCATATATTAAGAAATCATAAATAAGTGGATAGTTTTATCAGTTCACCCACTTTTTTGAAATTTTACAACAAGGGTGAATACTTTAAAAATGAATTAAATGAAAGATAATTGAGGAAAAATCAATTAATATTTTTTTGCTTTAGTAAGGTGCAACAAATATATGATAACTATTTTTTGTATAGTAATCAAATAATATGAGACAGTAGAAGTAATTTATGATGGAGTATATCGCCGATTGAACTAATAAGATAGCTATAACATTGAATTTAATTAATATGAAACTATGATGATTTGATTATCAATAACTGGAGTTTTTCGTACCAACTTTTATGTTTCATCTTTTTTATCAGCAATTTGTAGCATAATTTTTTTAGTAATTTCTTTGAATAGGTCATATTAGGATCGTAACTTAATTTTCCTCTCTTTTATTGCATTATTTATTATTAGAATATTTGTCAAGTAATGACACTAATTATTTTTAATCGCGCGAAGCGCGGACAAGTACACTAGTATATATATATATTTGGATCAAGGAGGCCGGTATGTGGACTCCCCAATTTTAATTCAAGAAACATTATTAAAATTTTATTATATTTATTAGTACCTTTTATTTAATGATTTTTGTTAATTGTTTTAAAAAATAATTAATTAAGATCAATTTGATTAGTTATTAATTTATATGACATGGATTTGACATGTCATTTATTTAAGTGAGTGTGAATTGCGCACATGGTAGGAGGGGTTTAAAAATCGTTCTTTTGACTGAATCTAAGGATTCAGTTAATAAATGGTCAAGTAGAAGGATTCATAATATAATATTGTACAAGTATTAGAGTCTACTAGACCATTTCGTCTTTCATGTTTTATACTTATCAAACTAATTATAAATCCTTATTTTATATTTATATATTTTATATTAGTGTAAATTTGAAATGTTGATATTTTTAATATTAAATTATTAGTTGTCATTTTTTAACATATATTGTATCAGTTATTAAGTAAGAAGCCCTACATAATATTATTTAATCAAATAATGCTCCATAGCTATAGTTTACCTAATTACGTTATGTGGATATAGTTTATTGTTCACTATGGCTACAATTTCAATTAATTATGGTGTGTGGTTATAGTCTAATATAATTTGCTATGAATTATGGGACCCACAATTATATAGTCAAAGAAAAAGAGTGTTTCCCTTATTTGAGTACTCATTTATACAAATTTAATTTTATCTTTCTTCTGTCCCTTCTCTAATTCTCTCTTAAAATCACTCATACACATTGATTTTGAATTTTAAAATTTACTTTCTCCCTCTTAATCATGACAGCACAATTTCAGATAATCGTCCAAAGGGTGTTTCAACTCTTTTTATTTTTTTTCGTTTGTATATGATTTATGCTTGTCTTTTTTTTTTCTCAAATTTTTTTGCTTCTGTCTTCGAATTTTAAGATTCTTTAAAAAAAATGGACGAAGGAACTCCATCCAAGAGGATTAATAGATGTATACCATTGCATGTCAAATGCGTTGATGATCTAACTCAAGCATTCTAAGCAGTGGCGGATCTAGGATTTTCGTTCAGGAGGTTCGGAAAATAAAAGTATAAACATGTAAATAAGCCAACAAAATAAAATAAATAAAACGCCAACCAAGAGATTCGAACACGGGACATTGCGCATAATTTTGAGCTTAGCTACCACTGGGCTATCTCATTCATTTGTGATTGAGGGTGTTCAAAATATATATATTCACATAAATCCAGAAAATTCACCTTACGTATACAGTGTATTTTTTTTATCGAGGGTGTTCGGGTGAACACCCTGGGCGGCACGTGGGTCCGCCCCTGATTCTAAGATATTGCAAGATCTATTGTTAAATCTTAGACCGAATGAAGAAACTTGATCCATTGAAAAGTTTGGATCCAAGAACTGAAATGACTCAATTAAGATGCAACAAATTTCGGAACTTTTTGAAGCAAAACATAGACGCGGAAAAGTTGAGGAAAAAAGAATTATGGTTCAATAACGATGAAAAACAAGTATATATATTTGTCGTTTTTTATTGTGTATTTCCATGTATAATATACAATTTTTTATTTATATATTTATCAATTGCATACATACAAAATGGTTGTTTATTGTATATATACAAATAGTTGCCTAGTATTTATCATTTGTATATCTTGTATGATTGAAGCTGTTGATAATTTCTAGCATTTATTATGTGTATATATTATACGATTGAATTTGTTCATGATATTTATAAACATTTTAATTTGTATATAAAATGATATATGTATTTGTCATTTTAAGAAATAATATATAATTACTTATTTATATATATGCAACAGATGTATATAAACTAATAATTCTCATGCATTTATCGTATGTATATCTTATACGATTGTATATGCTCATCATAATTATATATATTTTAATTTGTATATTTCAGAGTTCATAATTTGCAATTAATTTTTTTTTATTTCAAATGAATAATTAGAAAGGAAAAACTAAACTGAATTATTAGTTTTAAATTGAAAAATATTTGTTGTTGTATTATGGATGAAGAAATCAAACAAAATTTTGATGGTAAAACCCAGTAAAAAAAAAGTTGAATGTTAAGGGATAATTTTATAGCTTGAATAGTCCATTTTGGCAAGTAATTGTAAGGAAATACACTTAGAATGATTCATGTGATATTTTTTTAAAAAAATAAACTAATTTTGTCGCATCAATTAATTAACATTTATATTTTGTTACTGTATTTAGCGCTCATGTATTCATTTAATTATTAATTTTTTATATAAATTTAAAACAAAAAAATAAATATACAAATCTAATGATCCATAGCAAACGAAATTATACTCATAGAGCGTAATTAGATAAACTATAACTATGAAGAATCATTTGCTTAAATCTGTTTGTCATATATAAAAAAGAAAGACAAATAGCCTCTAATTCGGCCCAAAAGCCTATGTGCAACCCAAATCCAAATCTGCCCGAGTTCAGATAGAAACCCTAAACCTGATGTCTTCTAAATCAAAATAGTTGTTGTCTCATCCCCATCGTTTTTTCTGGTCTTTTTTCTTTTTACAAAGAAAACTCCATATATCTTTAGCCATTGACAGATTCACTAGTCCTATTTTCGGCAAACCTTAAACACTTCTTTAGCTCTTCTGCTTTCTCGCTCTTCGTGGCAAATTTGGCCAACACAAAATGCCAAGAGACTTCTGCGATTTGGACAGAGTATGTGATGGATTTTGAGTTAGAACGACTAATTTGATTCTTGAAATCCCTTTAAAACTTGAGCCAAGAAACCTAATTCATGCCTATAAATACCAACATTTTGCATTCGAGTTTCGGAAGTTTTTTTGGGATCTCTATAGAAGCCTTGGTATTTAGTTTTAAGAAAGAAGCTTCCACTCCCCCCCCCCCCCCCCCCCCCCCCCCCAAGTTCAAGTCTGTTTAAGTTGGAATTTAATCTTGTGTCTATAACACACGTATGATTGCTTCTTACTTGGCTGCTTCAAGTTTGATTAAAAAATCGTCATGTATCTTGTCTGATGCTTGTAGTTTAATTTGTATCTCAGAATGTATATTGTGGCATGCCTTTATTTGGATCTTATTCAATATCTATTAAAGTTAAATTTTCTTACTAAGATCTCTTTACCCTCTCTCTACTTGCATGAATTTGGAGCAAAAATGGAATCCGAATCAAGGACTCTCGCCAAAATACAATCTCATGGACTTGCTATCATTATACCTGCCTATGGAGTCTATATCCTTGACTATCCAGAATAGCAAGCAAAACGAATAAACTCACTTGGAGTCGCTTATGCCTATATATTTCCTTTAGCATTTATTTGTATTTGTTGATTTTTCTTATCATGATGAACTTACTTATGTGATTTTGATGTGTTTTTAGTTCTTTTTTCTGTCGGGATAATCGACATAGGAAAAATGATCACGTTTTTAAATCTTTTTACTTCGGTACCCAACCTAATTATCGATACACTATCTATCATATGTGAGCTTTTCCTTTTTGAAAGAAATCTAGCATTTATTTAAGCTCAATTTGAATATTTTTTTAAAAGAAGCATTTTTTTTGGGGGGGGGGGGGGGGGGGGGGTCATAAATTAGATTTTGTACTGTATTTTTTATAGCCATGACTTTAGAGACTAATAAAATTGTTTTGGGCAAATGACTTTTTATTTTCTTTCTTTTCAAGTTTTTGTCATTCTATTTCAATCCATTTTCAAATATAGATTATGTTTCAAGGTGCAAACAAATTTTAAGACATGCACATTAACTTCATACATTGAAACCTTTCTTTTAAATATGCATTTTTGTACCAATTGTTTACAAACAATTGTCGTTTTAAACAAGTGATTATTGATCGTTTTAAAAAAGAAAAATGCAAGTCAATTCTTTCCAAATATGAAATAGTTTTTCAAATGTTAAAATGTTTTCCATTCATGTTTTTTTGCAAATTCTTTAGTATTATTTTTTAGTTTAATTAATTAACCTAAGTTGGCCGATTAACTGTTTATTAACGGATCTTAAAGGATGTCTTACCCCCCCCCCTCCCACCATTAGGCTAAATTAGAACCAATCGTATAAGGTTAAATAGACCTTACTGTAGAGTTAATATAGCATAACTTTAGTAAAATAGGTATAATAATTTACCTTTCACACAATTAGGTCACGACTCTTTAAAATAACACTAAGAATCACAATATGTTGTACACCGTTTGGACCTCGAGTTAAAATGGGGTATTACACCGAGCATACCCTTTGGCAACAAGGTGAAACTTTTAAATTGACTGCATAAATTCAACGAAAATCAATAGTAGATTTATGAATAGGAAGTGAAACTAGCTCTCAAGTGTCACATGTATGTAAAGCTGACACGACATCAATCATTATCTACGGCATCAATCACTATCTACCTCCCTTCGAAATGAGTTAATATTTCACCCATAGTCTTAGGGATAGCATTAGAGGACAAATGATACAAATCATAGCGCGGTGATGATAAATGATGATAACTCAAGTAAGTATAATATAGGTTAGTTTTCGAGTGGATTGTATACCTTTTTGAAATGCAATTGGTTGGATAGGAGGAGGCAAGTTTGTAGTATCATTATTGTTTAATTTGACTCATGGCATAATTTATCAGAGAATAGTGCTAGATGCGGATGACGGTGATAAGTCAGGAGTAATGGCACTACAAGTAGAGATGTAGAAGTAATTGTAGGTTCCTCAAAAGTCAGTACAAGTAAGACCTGAGAGGTAGGAGTAAGACATCAGAGACATCAGAATGATTAGAAGATATATAGTAAGGTTTTGATTCAAAGAATGTGACATCGGCCTACATAAGGTATCGATGAATACATGGTAAATAGAAACAATACCCTTTTTGAACCCGAGAGTAACCAAGAAAGATACATTTAAGAGTATGAAGGTCTAATTTTTCTTTTATTGGGTTTAGGCTAGGTTATGAACAAAGTATCTGCTCCCAAGGTTATGAGGGAGAATAGAGTAGACATGTGACTGAGAAAACAATATTAAGCCTGAAATATGAAGCCAAATTTAAACTATGACATCAAAAAATCTTAAAGTAAGGAACATTCTAAAGATAAATACTTAAAATATAATAGTCTGGCCAAAATGACACTTAAGTCTCATCATTTATAAATGAAATGAAAAGACCCAGTCTGTCTATGAAGCCTCTAAAAATACTAAGACAAATGTTGGGACAAACCCCACAACATTCTAAAATGAAAAGACTGAAAGCGATAAAGGAGTCCTCTGGATGCTCGGAGGATCACCACTAACTTTGTATGCTCAAAATGGATCAACGAGGCAATGGATGCTGATCCTAATTACCTGCATCTGCATCATAAGACGATGCAGGCCAAGCGGAATCAGTACATTGAATGTACGAGTATGCGAGTTGGAATTCTAAACAACAACTTAAAACTTGAAAGGATTAAGAAGAACTTACCTTGGCTCTGCTCAACTCAAGAAATACTAACCTCAATATAAAGCAGTAAAGACACATGCATTATATATATAAAGCTTGTAAAACAGTGTAAACAACTTAGTTCGTTATAGAAATGAAATAACAAACTCAATTTTACTTATATATGAATGTAATATAGTTTATGTGGGAGATTCTGTAATAAAAAACTATCACTATTAGCCTAAAAGATGGTACAATGTCTTACCTCACGTTGCAAGAGGACCGGCATATACCTTGTCGTCAGTATAGAACCTGAACTACTAAGTGGATCCACTAGTCTATGCTAAAAAGCACTAAAAAATTATCTAAAAAGTATAACCATTCATCTGTCCACGTTGGCTACATAATTTAAGGGGCTTGAGTCCCCATATCGGTGCTGAATACTACTCCCAAAATACTTAGCTCATATGTTTAAAAAACAACTTCTTTCTGGTTTGAGGTAATTTGCTCAAACTTAGCTTTTAAAAGCTATCTTGGAAATCATGGTTTCGTCTTTACTAAAACTACCCAAAGGCTCTAATGGAAGTCTAGCTTCCTTTCTTGCTCAAAATGTGAAAACATTTGTAGCTCTTAGGGCATACTTAGTTCCCTTATAACTTTTGAGAAATAAACTCAACTCTTTACTCTTTGCTTAACTTGCAACTTAACTCTTAGGGAATACTTATTTCCCTTAGAACTTTTGAGAAATGAACTCAACTCTTTACTCTTACATCAACTTGTAGCTTGATCCTTCAAACAAAGTTAAAAATGTTTGTTTAAGACTCTTGAAAACTTTTATGAACTTACTTGACTTGCTTCTTAACTTTTAGACTTGACTCTTAACTTCTTTGACTTTGATCTTAACTTTTCTTGAATTGAATTATGGATTCAAGGTTCATGATCTCATGTTTATGGATGATTTCATGATGTTTAAATGTACCTTAGAGTGGTGGAATCAACTAATAAATGTGGTACATCACTTAGGAACTAGTACGAAAGATGGGGAAAAAATAGGGTTTCTAGGCGTCCTTGGCGCTCTAAAAGGTGTGGAGCGCTAGAGCCTGACGGACAGAGGCTGTCCTAAGGGGCTCTGACTGGCGCGGCGTGCCAGAGCTTGTCCTGAGGGGCTCTGGCACGCGAGGCGCCCCAGGTCCTGCCAGATTGGAATTCTGACTTTTCTTTTTGTTTTTTCATATCTAAACCTTCTAAACTTCCATGGATCTCACCCCAATCACTTAGGATCACTAATTAACTCAATACTCAATATATTAGACTACAAAACGGCCTGGAAACACGAATTCAATCAACTAAAAGCATACTAAAACTCAACCAACAAGGATTCAATCATTATTCTTCAAGAACTTCAATGTTCATCATTCAATCTACTCAAAATTTGTTGAATTAAATATTTTGGTGTGTGGGTGAAATAACCAACACAAAAAGATCTCAGATACCTTGATAAAGATCACCCCCCACTAATTCCACTAGAAGATCTTGGTGTTCTTGATGAATTCTTGAACTTTTCTTCCTTTTTTTCCTTCGCTTTTTTTTTTCTCCAAGCCCTAAGCGTGAATACTTTTCTAAAACTGAATTAAGTCTTAGTTTTATCCCTAATAAGGTTTTAAAATGAATTAGTAAATATTTGGGGTGGAAAGACTACCTTACCCTTACAAAAATCTGGATTGGACTTTCCTTAATTCAACAACCCAACTTCCAAAAGATATATCTCCCTTATATGATATCGAAATTGTGCAACCTTGATGCCGTTGGAAAGATATCTCCAAGGGTTTTCCAACCATATAAAGAACTGACTCTAACTCATCCTGAACTAGATGTTATGGCCATTTGAAAATGACCACACCTCACTTTCTTAACTTAGGAAATTTTTCAGATTTTTCCTATTCTTTCCAAAAATGATAAATTTTAGTTTCTTAGCTTATTCTTGGCTATTACTAGTTACGATATGTTACAATATCTCCTCCTTGGGAATATTCATCCTCGAAAGATATTTCTCTCATTACGCTATGAATAGTAATATCAAGTTCAAACACTTAACAATCCAAAAACAAATAACAATCATGCTTACTTATAGTTCATAAAGTACTAAGAAGAGAATTAGTACCTTGATCTGCATTCTCTCTGATTCAAAGAGATGTGAATATCTCTTATTCATATCCTCTTCAGCTTCCGAAGTCGCTTCTTCAACATATTGGTTCCTCCAAAGGACCTTGACTGACACGACCTCCTTTGTTCTTAACTTGCAAACTTGGCAATCTAAAATATGAACCGGAATCTCTTCATAAGATAAGTTATCCTTAATCCCAACACTCTCAGAGGGTAAAATCATGAAGGATAACCCATGCACTTTCTCAACATGGAGATATGAAATATCGGATGACCCGCTGCTAACTCTTGTGGTTGCTCCAACTCCTAAGCTACATTGCCAATTCTCTTGGATACTCTATAAGGTCGAATATACCTGGGTCTAAGTTTCCCCTTCTTACCAAACCTTATAACACCCTTCATGGGTGAAACTTTCAGATATACTCAATCATCCACTTCAAACTCCAATGTCATTCTCCTCACATCTGTGTAGGACTTCTGACAACTCTATGCCGTCTCCAATCTCAATTTAATAAACTTCACCTTCTCCATGGCTTGGTGAACTATATCTGGTCCTATCAACCCTGCTTCACCAACCTCAAACCACCCAATAAGAGATCTACATCTTCTCCCATAAAAAGCATTATATGGAGTCTTTTGGATGCTCGAATGGTAGTTGTTGTTGTTGTAAGAGAACTCAATGAGAGGCAGATGATCATCCAGATTCCCCTTGAAATTGATTAAACAAGCTATCCACATGTCTCATAAGGTCTGGATAGTAAGCTCTGCTTGTCCATTCTTCTGAGGATGAAAAGAAGTTATTAAGTTCACCTTTGAACCTAAACCTTTCTGGAAAGACTTCCAGAACTGAGCAGTAAATTGTGCACATCTATATGAAATAATAGGGACAGGAACTCCATGAAGTCTTACCACTTCTTGAATGTAAAACATACAATAATTCTTCACCGAGTGAGTGGACTTTACCGACAATAAGTGGGCTGATTATCATTTTATCGACAATCACCCAAATTGAATCATGTTTTCTGCAAGACCTTGGTAATCTTGTGAGGAAGTCTATGTTAATCATCTCCCACTTCCATTCTGAAAGTTCTATATTCTGAGCCATACCTCCAGGCCGTTGGTGTTCTACTTTCACTTGTTGGCAATTTGGGCCTTTGGCAACAAACTCAACAATGCCCTTCTTCATGCCTTCCCACCTATATACTTATGTCAAGTCGTCGTACATCTTTATGGAACCCAAATGAATGGAATACCTGGATCTATGAGACTCCTCCATGATCCATTCTTGGAGCCCATCCCCTAGGTACACAGAATCTACCTTGATACTTCAGCACACCATCTCCCTCTTGTTCAAAGGCCAATACTCTTTGCTTATGAACACTCGCCTTCAAATCAAGCAAAATGGGGTCTTGGTCTTGCTTTTGTTTCACCTCTGACACTAGTGATTATTCAACCCCATTAGTCAACACTATTTCTCCTTCTATGGAATCCATAAGTCTGACTCCCTGGCGTGCAAGTCTGTGCATATATTTGTCTAACTCCATAATTTCTTCCTCAACATGGGTGGTAAACCCCACGGATAACTTGATTAAAACATCAACAACCACATTAGCTTTACCTGGGTGGTAAAAAATACTCATGTCATAATCCTTGAGTAGTTCAAACCACCTCCTTTGTTTGAGATTGAGCTCTTTCTGGGCGAACACATATTGTAAGCTCTTGTGGTCAGTGAATATGTCAACATGAACATGTTATAAGTAGTGACACCATATCTTAAAGGTGAAAACTACAACAGCCAACTCTAAGTCATGGGTTAGATAATTCTTCTCATGAACTTTCAACTGGATGTATAAGCTATAACATTGCCATTATACATTAACACACATCCCAAACCAACTCTTGATGCATCATAGTACACCCCAAAACCTTGACTACCCTCTAGTAAAGTCAAAACCAGAGCTGTAGTCAACCTCTTTTTCAACTCCTGAATGCTTTTCTCACAAGCTTCAGACCATTGAAACTTAACTGTCTGGGTCAACTTAGTCAAAGAAGACGAGATGGATGAAAACCCTTCAACAAATCTTCTATAGTAGTCAACCATACCCCAAAAACTCTTTATATCTGTTGGAGATATGGGTCTAGGCCAACTCTAAACTGCTTCTATCTTTTGGGTATCAACGCTAACCCATCCGCGGAAACTATGTGGCTCAAGAATGACACGGACTTAAGCCAAAACTCACACTTGGAGAACTTGACATATAACTTCTTATCTTTCAAAGTCTGAAGAACTATCCCGAGGTGACTAGCATGTTCTTCCTTATTCCTTGAATAGATTAGTATGTCATCAATGATGACGATAACAAACGTATCTAAATAAGGTTTGAAGACTTTATTCATGAGATCCATAAATGTTTCATACGCATTGGTCAACCCAAAATACATGACCAAAAATTTATAATGCCCATATCTGGTTCTAAAAGTTGTCTTTGGAATATCACATTCCCTGACTTTCAACTCATGGTAGCCTGATTTGAAATCAATTTTCAAGAAGCATGAAGTACCCTAAAGCTGGTCGAAAAGATCATCTATCCTTGGAAGAGGATAATTATTCTTGTTGTTTACCTTTTTCAATTGGCGGTAGTCTATACACATCCTAAGGGAACAATCTTTCTTTCTTACAAACAAGACCGTAGCACCCCAAAGTGAGACATTTGGTCGAATAAAACCTTTATCTAACAAATCTTCAGTTGTTCTTTCAATTTTTTTAACTCTGCTGGTGCCATTCTATATGGAGGAATAGATATAGCACAAGTATCTGGGATGATATCTATGTCGAAGTTTATTTCTTTCTCAAGAGGGACTCTGGGTAGATTATCAGGAAAAACTTATGGGAGCTCTTTTACTATAGGAACTGACTGAAAAGAAGGGGCCTCAGCACTTGAGTCATTAACTCGGACTAAGTGAAAGATACACCCCTTTGAAACTAAATCTTTCACCTTAAGGTACGAAATGAAATGACCCTTAAGCACTGCTGAACTACTACTCCACTTTATGACTGGTTCATTTGGAATCTGAAACTTGACAACTCAAGTTCTACATTGTATTGATGCATAACAGGCACGAAGCCAATCCATATCTATAATGACATCAAAATCTATCATGTCTAACTCTACTAGATCAACCATGGTGTTTTTGTGATTGATAGAAATTGGACAATCATGATAGACTCTCCAACAGGGGTAGAAACACATAAAGGTTCACAAAGTTTCTCAGAAAGAATCTCAAACTGATTTACAACATAAGGGGTCACAAAAGATAAAATTCCTCCTAGGTCTAACAAATCATAAACATCAAAAGTAAAGACTTTGATCATACCCGTGACAACATTTGGCGAGTTCTCTTGCTCTTGGCAGCTAGTGATTGCATAGAGGTGGTTTGCTCTGATGCCAGTACCGGAAGTAGCTCCTCTAGGTGCATCCCTGTCTAGAGGAACAACTGATGAAGATTGTGCTCTATTGTCCGGATTTCCACCACTCTGCTTATTCATAGGACACTCTCTCATAAAGTGGCCCTCTTGACCGCACTTGAAGCAACCTGACTGGCCATCACGACACTTACCAACGTGGTTTCTACCACACCTATCACATGCAAAGACCCAACTACCTCCAAGTGCCACACTACCTTGGAACTGGGCTGGTCTAGCCTTGAAGTTCTGCAAATTCTGGTCATTATACTCACCTCTATTTCTGGGCGCAGGTGCACTAGCAGATGATGGTGCATGCCCCTTTTTTCTCTAAAATTATGGCCGATTCGAACCACCTTTCTGCTGCCCAGACTCATTCAGAGCCTTGGGTTTCTTGTTCATGTACTCCTCTATGTACTTCAACTTCTCCTCTTCAACTTGTTTCACATAGACCATCAATCAAGATATGTCCATGTCACCGATCAACATTGCAGCTCTGCCTCTTTACTAGATGCACGACTCAAGCCAGCGACCAAAAAACTCATTCTGCTCCTTATATCCTTAACCATCCAGGAGCATAGCGAGAAAGTTTGGTGAACTTCAAACCATACTCATGAACATTTAAGGAGCCTTGTTTCAGAGTACGAAACTCCCGTACCTTTTCCTCCTTCAGTTCTCGAGGAAAGAAATTCCCCAAGAAAGCCTCTTAGAAGCCAACTCGGATATGGGGCATCCTCATCTCTGTCCTCCTTCCGTTGGTCAAACCAAGTCGTAGCCACATTCTTCAGTTGGTATATACCTAGCTCGACTCTCTCAACATCAATTACATGCATCACATTGAAAACCTTCTTCAAATCTTCCACAAAGTTTTCCGGATCCTCAGTAGTGTTCGAACCGGTGAAATTGGGAGGATTCATCCTCAGGAATTCACGAATCCTTGAGGTGTCATCCTCTTCTTGTCGAGATCCTCTCTGTTGCCCGACTTGGTTAGTCACTATTTGTCTTAGCATCCGAATATCCTCATGGAACTCCTCTCTGTTGCCCGACTTGGTTAGTCACTATTTGTCTTAGCATCCGAATATCCTCATGGAATTCAGTGTTGGGGACTTCTCCTTGAGGTTACCTCTAGCTCTTCAACATTCCTTCTAGATGGATAACCTTTTGCTTCTCTTCGACGAGGCATAGTTATCTAAAACACACGCAAGCACGAATTAGAGAGAGAGACTTTTAGAGATAAACTCTAACGCACAAAAATAAATAAGAAAGAAGTGAGAAATTCCTTAATGTTGTAGCCTTTTAATCATAGATTTAGCGTACTTCACATCGATGACTAAGACTCAACAAACACGGCTTCATAGACTCCCTAGGACTTTGGAACTCTTTGCTTTAATAACAAGTTTTTCATGCCCCAAGCCTACAGCCTAGACGTGGCCGACACCCAATGACCATTGCTGGTCTTAAGCGAACCCTTGGCATGGCTTACTAACTCAGCGGAAGCCTTATCTAAAGTAATTATGTAAGTAAGGAACATTCTCAAGAGAAATACTTAAAATATAACAGTATGTCCAAAATGGCCTTAAGTCTTATCATTTTCAAATGAAATGAAAAGACCCAGAACTAACATTATCTATCTATCAAGCCGCTAAAAATACTAAGATGATGTTGTAACACCTCTAAAACGACTTAGGTGAAGCTAGAGCCTAACATGTGTTTCGAGAGTGTTTAATGTTCTAAAATAGTTTATAATGATTTTTTGAGGCAATGTCTAAAGTTTGGTGATGTTTGGAGGTCAAACGTCCATGACATTCGAAAGGTTTGCCTTGAAACGTGCTTGTGTGTCTTAGTGTGTTTTGACAATTTTTACATGTTCGTTTTGGTTAAAATTTATGTGAGGGTTTCCTAACATGTATACGGGTGTATTTGGATTGAAAAAGTCAGGTAAAAACTCCCCAAGGACCAATAAAAGGGTCCTTGAGGAGGACCCAACTTGTAGCCAAAACTGTCAAACTAGCCCCACCTACGGAAGGCAATCAACGCCCAGTAGGTTAGTTGACTCCCCATCGATGGAGGGCGAGGGTTGAGACATAGGCTAGGGAGATTAAGATCCCATCTGTTGAATCTCTTACCCAATCAACGACTTGATAGTACGTCTCATCGATGGGTCTACGAGGCGTAGCTTGTGAATCATTGATGAGACATGCAGTTTATTGTAGGGTCTCGGCCAAGGTTTGGGGTATTTAGGTAATTCACCTAGCCTTATAAAAATTAGTTGGCGGTTGCTTAAGGGTATTATGGGTATTCTAAATTAAATTCTTGCGATGGGTTCTTGCATAAAACGTATTGAATCAATGATTTATGATTACATTGATGTTAAGTTGATGATTCTAAGTTAAAAACTCTATGATGCAAATTATGAAATTCATATTTTGGCTATATTATGGATGATTTGATTATGTCTCTAAACTATTGAATTCTTGTGTAGTTTACTTTGGGCTATTGAATTATGAAATAATTATGTTAGAATTATATTTAGCCTATCCTAAATTGATAAATTCATATTATATCATATCATATTCATTGTAAATTGTGATTATTGGATTGAATTGGTGATCATGGCTATTTGTAAGAGCCTTTGTGTATTGGATTGGTTGAATTGGCTATTGATTGGCATTGTTGAGTTTGGAATGGTTGTATGTTCACCTAACCTTCTCTATATTGTGTAGTATAGTTGTTTCAATTGTGATGTTTGGTATGGTCCACTTATGGTGGCGGTGTTTATGTGCTATACTTGTGAATTATGTGGCCTCATCGGCATTATTTTATGAATTGTGAAAGAATGTGGCCTCGTCAGCATTACTTCATGAATTATGATATTATCATGTTATATATTTAATATGTGATCATTCTGAAGGTCTACATGATCTATGTGTATCTATGAAGTCAAGCATGTATTCTTTTAAGTGAATATAGGTGGTCATGATAGGCTATAGTGATGCCTTGAATGTGTATGCTTGATGTTGGAGTGTAAATTTTCCTAGTTGACTATATGATCATTATGATGAGTTATGTTGATGATTCTATAGAAGTGTGTAGGATGACTTGCAAGTATAATTAGTTGTCCCTATGTGCTTCTTGAATGTTAGCAATATGTTATAATATGAAGTATGTGTGTCATGTTTTGGTAGACCTATGTCCCTTACTTAATACATGAAGAATATGGATATGAATCTTGACTAGGCTAAAGCACCTTGTCATGAATGTATATGTGTAATTGAAATGTGACCTTGCACATAGAGAAGAGCTTCATCTATGTGAAACCTTTAACCTAGGTAGGAGGTTATGATATCCTTGAAGTTGAAAGCCATAATGGTATCCTTCTTTTGTGAATGGTGGACTTAGGGGTGGTTGGATGGAACGACATGAAATCATTCTTAGGAAAGTCATTGAGCTATCCTCTTAACCATTGTAAGGCATCCATAGGGGACCCTCTTTTGTAAGGTGTATTATGATTTGATTATGAACAAGATAGGGTACCTCTTCATATGCTCCTTGATTGAATTAATCTATGAGAACAAAGGCTAGCACCAAATGAGTATGCTTGGGTAGTAGATCTATTGAATATGAAACTAGAGTACAAAGAAACCCTTGATATTCCTTAACCATGTGCCTATGTGGGACGTGTCCTAGCTCTACCATTCGCAATTAGAACACCCTCTACAGGAGTAGGGTTGACTCTGGATTCCATGCCTAGATAGTATGGTCTATGTTGGTTATTGACTATTCTCATCATGTTGGATACATTCTAGTGTTGAATAAGTACTATGAAGCTTACTTAGTGGAATGGGACATATTCTAGACATTGCACGAGTAGGCTTTGAATATATTAGTATGTGAGTTCCCTAGGTCTTCTTCAAGACCATTACGTGAAGTCCTTAATTATTGAATGTCTCTTAAATGGTTTAATGAACATAGTGACTTAAGCTAAATACATGTTAATGAAAAGGTATCTAGCTAGAGTAGCTTTAAGAATTTAGGTAGGCTTGGAGAGGGTGTATGGGCGTTATCTTCATGTCTTACTTAGGTGAGTCTTAGAGTAATTCTAGGTAGTAAGTCTAGTTTATGAAATGGGAATAATCTTATCTTAGGTAGTCTAAAGGGTCTCTTTGGTGTGTTGTGAAAGGGGTTGTTTGGGCGGTCTCTTCATAACTCATTCAAGTGAGCCTTAGAATCACCTTTGGTAGGAGGGTCTCATGTTTATGTGTTTTTAAGTGTTCTTGATGTTATATTGTGGATAGTGATTATATGTGCTTATGTTGACTTGATGTGATCTCTTATACTAATGTTATGAAGTTTTTCTCAAAAAGAGCATGTTATATACAAATGTCCTTTTATCATGATTTTATGCATTATGTCATACTTAGTGTATTCTAATGTACTAATACCATATATGTTGTCTATCTTTAAAGGTGTAGGTGGCATTTGAGAGAAGTACGTGAAGTGAAGCTTGTATACTAGTATTCCATTCAAGCAAGTGTTGGTATGTCCTCACTAGATCCGAGGACATCACTATCTTTAGTTTTCATTGTTAAAAGTATTGTAATAGACTTAGCTATTTCTATATTTTGATATATGGGTCGTGTACCAAGATATTAGTGCATCTAAGATGGCGACACTGAGACTTAGCCTTATTTCTTATGATTTTCTATGAAAGATATTTTGAAGTATTATTATTTCGTGTGAAAAGTTTTAATTCCGTACTATTTTTCATAAATGTATGCAATGAATGATGTCAAAGGGCTTGTACAAGACCTCCGAGAGGTCAAGTACGTCATGTTGCGATCTGAGAGTGCTACATCTTTTAGGGTATGCTACCGGGTTATGACAAGCTTGGTATCATAGCATAGGTTATGGAAGTAGTCTTAGGGATCTTGTCTAGTAGAGTCTTGTTCATCGGTGTGAGTCGCGACACATCTATGAGTGAGAGGCTATAGGACGATAGAGTTTCACTTTCTTCATCACTCTTGTGTCGTGCCAATAGAGTTAAAGGTTATGAGTGTACTTCTTAATGAAAAATGCCAATATAGTTAAAGGTTATGAGTGTACTTCTTAATGTTTTTTCTTGTGTTTATAGGATATGACTGCAAGAAGAATGGCCGCAAGAAGGTTGGAAGAAGAAGGAGTGCAAGTAAAAGATCCCCAAGGTGGACTAGCTCCACAAAGAGTTCAAGTTCCTCAAGATGCTTAAGTTCCTCCCCTAGGTGATAAAGTCCCTATTGGAGGTGAATGTAATGAGGTTCCGATGGTTATCCCGTAAATGACTAATAGGGAGATTAGGGATGCTCTTCTTACCCTCACCCGAGATATGACAACTCATGTGACTAGAGACATTAGGCCTAGGTTGAATGCTATAGAAAATACCATGACCTCTAGGTTGAGAGACTTTGTGAGGATGAATCCTCCAATCTTTCTAGGCTCTAAGGTGAGAGAGGATCCCCAAGAGCTTCTTGATGGTGTGTACAAGGTGTTGAGTGCCATGGGGGTGACTTCTAGGGAGAAGGCAGAGTTAGTTTCGTACCAATTGAGGTAGGTTGCTCAAGTATGATACACTCAATGGAAAGATAATAGCCGGTTAATTCGGGTCCCATAGAGTGGGAAGAATTTAAGGAGGTTTTCTTAGGAAAGTACTTTCCCCATGAGAGGAAGAAGGTGAAGGTTGAAGAGTTCATTAACCTTAGGCAATGGAACATGAGTTTGGAAGAGTATTCTTTGAAGTTCACCATGTTGTCAAGGTATGCTTCATCCTTGGTGTCTTACCCTAGGGATGAGATGAGTAGGTTTGTGACCGGTGTTGCCGACCTTGTGAAAGAAGAGTGTCGTACGGCCATGCTCCATAATGACATGAACTTGTCTAGGCTTATGGTGTATGCTCAATCCATTGAAGAGAAAAAACTTAGTAGGATCTCAAGCAGTTTGAAGAGGAGTGTATCCAATGAGAAAAACCAACCTAGGTTTAAGAAGAGGGCTCTAAACCAAGATGGACCTAGTGCTCTTAAAGTCAAAAGTGAGGGTAGTAGTGGTTCTCAAAGTGGTAAGCCTACTTGTGTTACTTGTGGGAAGAAGCACTATGGGAAATGTCTACTATGGTTGTGGTAGGATGGTCATAAGGTGAGGGATTGTTCTACTATTGCGGCTAGAGTAAGAGAGCCCAAGCAGGATCCTTCTAGTGTTTTAGAAGGTGGTGCTCCAAAGAGGAATCGCTTCTATGTTCTTCAAGCTAAAGGAGAGAATTCGGGTGATGATGCCGGTAAGTTATAGTTTTCTCTCTTTAGTTGTTATGGGTTCCTTCTAAGTGGGTGAGTATGGTTAGTAGTGGATTTTTGATTTGTTGTCTCTTATCTTCTATTCTATTCAGGCTTGAGAGATAGGATGTCATAGTAGCATGTTGCATGTTGCATTGTGTTTAGGAGTCTTGTTGAGATTGAATTTCATTGATTCCTTGCATTGTACATTTTATGAAGTTATGATTATATTTTAAAATGGGTTTATGTGGATTTATCTCTCATATTTTCATGCTTTCATCATAAATTGCTTAAGAGTTGCATTTATGAAAATTTGAGCATGTTTCACTGTAAGGTTTGGCAGTTCCCTGTACAAATTTTGGAATTTTGACTAAATTGTGTTTTTATTGAAAATGGTTATAATGTGTATAGAGTTGATGTACATGAGCATTATAATTTGGTGGAGAAGGAGTTCCTCCTATATAAAATGAAGTATGTGAGTCTTATTGCATAATGAGTTGTAGAAGTAGTTTCTATCTTCTTGTCGTATTTTGAGTCTCTTGTCTATGTGAAATTGGTGTTCCTCCTAATTGTGTATTGTTTATTGTGTGTTATGGTTATGTGCTTCTAGTCTTGAGTTTCTTATATCTTAAAAGTGCCTAAAGTGTAGCAAGTGTCATTCGAGGATGAATGTTTTCCAAGTGGGAACAGAATGTAACACCTCTAAAACGACTTAGGTAAAGCTAGAGACTAACATGTGTTTCGTGAGGTTTGAAGTTCTAAAATGGTTTATAATGATGTTTTGAGGCAGTGCCTAAAGTTTTGTGATGTTTGGAGGTCAAACGTCCAAGAACGTCCATGACGTTCGAAAGGTTTGCCTTGAAACGTACTTCTATGTCTTGGTGTATTTTGGCAAGTTTTACGTGTTTGTTTTGGTTGAAATTGATGTGAGGGGTTCCTAACATGTATGTGAGTGTAATTGTATTTGAAACGTCTGGGAAAAACTCCCCAAGGACCAACAAAAGGGTCCTTGAGGAGGACCCAACTTGTAGCCAAAACTGTCAAAAACCAGCCCCACCTACTGAAGGCAATCGACACCCAGTAGGTCAGTCGACGCCCAATCCATGGAGAGCGTGGGTTGATACTTATGATAGGGATCTTAAGCTCCCATTTTTGAGTCTATGACCCAATCGACGACTTGCTAGTATGGCTCGTCGATGGGTCTACGAGCCATGGCTTGTGAACCGTCGATGAGACCTGCAGTTTTCTACAGGGTCTCGACCAAGGCTGGGGGTATTTAGATAATTCACATAGCCTTATAAAAATTAGTTGGCGGTTTATTAAAGTTATTTTGGGTATTTTAAGTGGGTTTATAAGTCATGAACACTTAGATGAATTCATTATTTCAAAATTAAAACCCAAGACCCCTAATGAACTCTCTAGAACTCCATTGAAGCTTGAAGGGAGATTGGAGCTTGGAGCTTGATTTCTCAATCAAATCTTCTCAAATTTAGTGGTTTAGCATCAAATAAGATATGGTTTTCATCCTTGAATCTTCTTTCGTCAAGGATCCAAACTTCAAAGTGGTTTTTCAAGACTTCCTCAAAAAATGAACTTCTAAATTAAATTCTTGCCATGGGTTCTTGCATAAAACGTATTGAATCAATTATTTATGATTAGATTGATGTTAAGTTGACGATTCTAAGTTAAAAACACTATGATGCAAATTATGAAATTCTTATTTTGACTATATTATGGGTGCTTTAATTATGTCTCTAAACTATTGAATTATTGTGTAGTTTACTTTGGGCTATTGAATTATAAAAGAATTATGTTAGAATTATATGTAGGCTGTCCTAAATTGATATATTGTTATCTTAGATTCATTGTATATTGTGATTATTGGATTGAATTGGTGATCATGGCTATTGGTAAGAGCCTTTGTGTATTGGATTGGTTGAATTGGCTATTGATTGGAGATGTTGAGTTTGGAATGGTGGTATGTTGACCTAACCTTCTCTATATTGTGTAGTATAGTTGTTTCAATTGTGATATTTGGTATGGTCCACTCATGGTGGCGGTGTTTATGTGCTATACTTGTGAATAATGTGGCCTCGTCGGTATGATTTTATGAATTGTGAAGTGGCCTCGTCACTATTACTTCATGAATTATGATATTGTCATGTTATATCTTTGATATGTGATCATTGTGAAGGTCTACATGATCTATGTGTATCTATGAAGTCAAGCATGTGTTCTTCTAAGTGAATATAGGTGGTTATGATAGGCTATAGAGATGCCTTGTATGTGTATACTTGATGTTGGAGTGTGAATATTCATAGTTGACTATATGATCATTATGATGAGTTATGTTGATGATTCAATAGAAGTGTGTAGGATGACTTGCAAGTATACTTAGTTGTCCTTATGTGCTTCTTGAATGTTATGCAATATGTGAAAATGTGAAGTATGTGTGTCTTGTTTTGGTAGACCTATGTCCCTTACTTGATACATGAAGAATATGGATATGAATCTTGACTTAGTAGGCTAAAGCACCTTTGTCATAAATGTATATGTGTAATTGAAATGTGACCTTGAACATAGAGAAGAATGTCATTTATGTGGAACCTTCAACCTAGTTAGGAGGTTATGAAATCCTTGAAGTTGAAAGTCATAATGGTATCCTTATTTTGTGAATGGTGGACTTAGGGGTGGTTGGCTGGAACGGCATGAAATCATCCTTAGGAAAGTCATTGAGCTATCCTCCTAAGCATTGTAACACAAGCCTAGGGGACCCTCTTTTGTAAGGTGTATTATGATTCGGTTGTGAACAAGATATGGTACCTCTTCATATGCTCCTTGATTGAATTAGTCTATGAGAACAAAGGCTAGCACCGAGTGAGTATGCTTGGGTAGTAGCTCTATTGAATATGAGACTAGAGTACAAAGAAACTCTTGATATTCCTTAACCATGTGCCTACGTAAGATATGTCCTAGTTCTACAATTGGCAAGTGGAACACTCTCTATATAAGTAGGGTTGACTCTGGATTCCATGCCTAGCTAGTATGGTCTATGTCGGTTATTGCCTATTCTCGTCATGTGGGATACATGCTAGTGTTGGATAAGTACTATGAAGTTTAGGTAGTGGAATGGGACACTATCTAGACATTGCACGAGTAGGCTTTGAAGATATTAGTATGTGAGTTCCCTAGGTATTCTCCAAGACCATTATGTGAAGTCCTTGATTGTTGAATGTCTATTAAACGGTGTAATGAACATAGTAAATTAATCCAAATACATGTTAATGAAAAAGTATCTATCTAGAGTAGCTTTAAGAATTTTCTTAGGTAGGCTTGGAGAGGGTGTATGGGTGTTCTCTTCATGTCTTACTTAGGTGAGTCTTAGAGTAATTCTAGGTAGGAAGTCTAGTTTATGAAATGGGAATAATCTTATCTTAGGTAGTCTATAGGATCTCTTTGGTGTGTTGTGAAAGGGGTTGTATGGGCGGTCGCTTCATAACTCACTCAAGTGAGACTTAGAATCACCTTTGGTAGGAGTGTCTCATGTTTATGTGTTCTTGATGTTATATTGTGGAATGTGATTATATGTGCTTATGTTGACTTGATGTGATCTCTTATACTAATGTTATGAAGTTTTACTCAAAAAGAGCATGTAATATACAAATGTCCTTTTATCATGATTTTATGCATTATGTCATACTTAGTACATTCTAATGTACTAATTCCATATATGTTGTCTATCTCTAAAGGTGTAGGTGGCATTTGAGATAAGTACGTGAAGTGAAGCTTGTATACTAGCATTCCATTCAAGCAAGTGTTGGTATGTCCTCACTAGATCCGAGGACATCACTATCTTTAGTTTTCATTGTTAAAAGTATTGTAATAGACTTAGCTATTTCTATATTTTGATAGGGCCGTGTTCCAAGATATTCGTGCGTCTAAGATGGAGACATTGAGACTTAGCCTAATTCTTTATGATTTTCTATGAAAGATATTTTGAAGTATTACTATTTCGTGTGAAAAGTTTTAATTCCGCACTACCTTTCATACATGTATGCAATGAATGATGTCAAAGGGCTTGTACAAGGCCTCCGAGAGATCAAGTACACCATGTTGCGATCCGAGAGTGCCATATATTGTAGGGTGTGCTACTGCATCATGAAATATGTAACATCTCGTAATTCGAAATAGCTAGGAATAAGCCAAGAAACCAAAAATAGTCACTTTTGGAAATCAAAGGGAAAAATCTGGAAATTTCCTAAGTTTAAAGAGTGAGTTTTGGTCATTTTCAAAGGGCCATAACTTCTAGATCAAGAAGAGATAGGGTCAGTTCTTTATATGGTTGGAAATCTCTTGGGAAGATCTTTCCAACAGCATCAAGTTTGATCAATTTCGATGTTGTATGAGGGAGATATGCCTTTCAAAAATTGAGTTATTGGATTAAAGAAAGTTCAATGCGGATTTCAGTAAGGGTAAAGTAGTCATTTCAAACCCTACTATTTCCTAATTTGTTTTAAGGATTTATTAGGGGTAAAACTCAGCCTTAATTCAGTTTTATAAAAGTTGTAATACACTTAGATCTTGGGAGAAAAGAGAAGAGGACAAGAAAAGGAGAGGAAGATCAAAAATCCTTTAAGAACGCTAAGGTTTCAGGAATGGAATTCGTCGGGGGTGATACCTATCGAGGTATGTGAGATCTTTATGTGTTAATTTATTTCACTCACACACCAACGTGTTTAATTCATCACTTTTAGAGTAGATTGAATGATGAACATCGAAGTTCTTGATGAACAATTATTGGATTCTTGTTTCATGAGTTAGAGTATACCTTTCGTTGTTTTGAATCGTGTTTCCGGGCTGTTTTATGAGTCTAATCTATTGGGTATTTAGAATATAAGTTATCCTAAGTGTTTGGGGAAAGATCCATGAAAGTTTAGAAGGTTTAGAGATGAAAATTGGAGAAGAAAAGTCGCAAATCCTGTTTGACAGGCTCTGGGACGCCGCACCAACCAGAGCACCTCAAGAAAGACTCTATCCGTCAGGCTCTGGTGCACCGCGCCAGCCAGAGCGCCTGAGGATAGTGTCTGTCCATTAGGATCTAGCGCCTCGCGCCTCTCAAAGCGCCAAGGCCACCTGAAGACCCCATTTTCCCCCATCTTTTTGTACTAGTTCCTAAGTGATATACCCATATTCCTTAGTTGATTCCAAAACTCTAAGGTACATCTAAACATCATGAGATCATCCATAAACATGAGATCATGATCCTTGAATCCATAATCCAATTCAAGGGAGGTTAAATTCAAAGTCAAAGAAGTTAAGAGTCAAGTCTAAAAGTTAAGGAGCAAGTCAAAGTAAGTTCTTAAAGTTTTCAAGAGTCCTCAACAAACATTTTAACTTTGTTTTAAGGCTCAAACTACAAGTTGAGAAAAGAGTAATGAGTCGAGTTCAAACCTCAAAAGTTATAAGAGAACTAAGTATTCCTTAAGAGTTAAGTTTCAAGTAGAGCAAAGAGCAAAGAGTGAGTACATTTCTCAAAAGCTATAAGAGAATTAAGTTGTCCCTAAGAGTTACAAATGTTTTCACATTTTGAGAAAGAAGGGAAGCTAGACTTCCACCGAGCCTTTGGATAGTTTTAGAAAAAGGGAACTATTATTTCCAAGAGAGCTTTTCAAGCTAAGTTTGAGCAATTACCTCAGACCAAAGAAGAAGTTGTTTTAAAAACATATGAGCTATGTATTTTTAGGAGTAGTATTTAGCATCGATATGGGGACGCGCGTACATAACAACCCAAGTCTCCATAAATCATGCAACCAACATGTATAGAGAAAGGATCATTACTTTTTAGATGATTCCTTAGTTCTTTTTTTAGTGTAGACTAGTGGATCCACTTAGTAGTTCAGGTTCTATACCGACGGCAAGGTATAGAGCGGTCCTCTTGCAACATGAGGTAAGACGTTATATCATCGCTTAGGCTCATAGTGATGGTTGTCGGTTAGAGAATCTCCCACATAAATTATATTACTTTCATTATAAGTAAAGTTGAGTTTGTTTATTGCATTATCTTTAACGAACTAAGTTGTTTACACTATTTTGTAAGTTTTTATTTTATATATTGCATGTGTCCTTACTGCTATATTTAGTTAGTATTTCATGAGTTGAGCAGAGCCAAGGTAAGTTCTTCTTAATACTTTCATGCTTCAAGTTTTTGTTTAGCAATCCAACTCGCATACTCGTACATTTAATATATTGAAGCCAGTTGTCATGCATCGTTTATGATGCAGATGCAAGTAAATAGGATCAACATTCAGCGCCTCATTGATCTAGTTTGAGCATCCAGAGTTAGTGTCTCACCAACTTCCCATCATCATTATCACCATTCCTTAGCCTTTTCAATCAATTCACTTTACAAAGGCTCTTACTAATATCCATATACACAATACTAAGCCAATAACCAATCTATATCAATGATCAAACAACATACAATATTAATATCATCATTATAAGTCATGTTATAGACAGTTCTATTATGCTTATATACATAATTCAATATCCCAATACAATCTACACATGAATTCACTAATATCAAGCCACGATCAATTCACCCACTTTAGAGCCAAAACTAGGAATTCAAGGAATATATGGGTTCATGGAAGTATTGATCTTAAAAACATCAATTAACATCACTATATCATAAACATTGTTTTAAACCTTTTCAAGCAACAACTCATTCTTAGAATTCAAAAAAGAAATTTCTATGTTTTTTAACATCTTTGAAAAGACTATGGAATTGGCTCCTTGAATGAGAGAATACTCAAGGATGAAATCACCATAACTTTATTGAATAATTCCAATGAAATTTATGGAGAAACAATGAAGAACTTTGAATCCTAGCTTCAAGCTTCAATGGAGTTAAAAGAGAACTTCTTTTGATCTTGGGGTTTTGTTTTTAAATAATGAGGTCTAAGTCTAGGGTTTAGAGTCTTAACTAACTTAATATACCATAAAATACCCAAAAAAACCATCCATGACTTATTTAGGACCCTAGGTGAATTTCCTAAAATACCCTCAACTTGGCCGAGACACCCGCAAAAAATTGCAGGTGTCAATCGACGGACACCGTCTAAAGGGCGTCGATTGGACGGTGGAGCATCCTGCAGGCCGTAGCTTTGGTCAGAGACTCAATTATTGGGGTCTAAGATCACATAAATAAGTGTGGAGAAACTCCCCCAAACGACGAAGCGTCGTTTGACTAATGGAGCATCGATGGTGGGCGTAGTTTGGACTGTTTTGGCAGCTTACTTGCCAAGGTTTGGGTCCTTCTCAAGGACCTTTAGGGTGTTCCTTGGGGTGTTTTACCTGGAAGTTTCAACCCTAAACTTGTTCATATAGATGTTAGGAACACTAGAACACACTAGTACTCACCAAGGCTAACTTCCGAACATCTTGGTCGTTCTTGGACGTTTACTTTCAAACTCCTCAAACTTATTGCTAATGCTTATATTCATCATTTTAATACCTTATTAACTCATATCACACATGATAGGCTCTAGTTTAACCTACTTCATTTTGAAGGTTGTAACACTAGGTCAAATGAAGTAAAATTCACAAGTGGGTATGTATTTACTATTGGTGGATGAGCAGTCTCTTGGAAATCAGCCAAACAAAAATATATCACCCGCTCTACTATGAAGTCAAATTTTACCACTCCAAATAAGGTTGGTGAATAAGTTTAAAGACTCCAAAATTTCTTGAAAGATTTTTTGCCCAAACCATTAGCTCTAGTATGCATACAGTGTGAGAGTTAATTCGCAATAGATAGGGCATGGAGTATGATGTATAACAAAAAGTCTCATTATATATGACGTAGACATAATATCATTAGATAACTACTCTCCAGTGGAATTATCCTAATTGACTATGTAAAGTCAAAGGATAATGTGACGGATCCACTTACAAAATGTCTAACTAGAGAAGGAGTTGATATATTATCCAAGGGAATGGGACTACGACCAAGGACAAAACATTGTACCGGTAACTCTACCTAGAAGGCTGGAGATCCAAAGATCTAGGTTTAAGGAGATCAAACAAAGTTATTGATGACGGTTCAACTTCAAAATACTTTTTATGGTCCATTCTGATGATAAGACAATGTTAAGTAATAAGGATAAAGGCATTACGACTTTTTGATGGTTTTTAAGTTTGATACAGGGTATATCAAATGGTGTATCTATGGGATAACACATTTAGAAATCACCTATGTAAGTGTGAAGTGTAAGCCGCTTCAAGGAGAATCTGGTAAGTCCAGTTCTTTACGCACATATAAACCAAGATTTGTTCATGGCTGAGACAAGTTAGTTTGCTAATAAGATATCAAATGAAAGGTCTTGAAATCCTGTTTCCAAGGTTACCGAGTTTGCTAATTTTCAACATCCTATGAGAGAGAGATGCCTGTTGCAAGTTTGGCTGTCTATTTAAGAAAAGTTACCCGGATTTAAGAGGATATTTTTGTCACGCCCATAGCTAGACCCGAGACATGGAAATGGGACATAGGACAACAAGTGATCCCAAGATAACCCTGCTGATATGATCATGAGCATACTAAAGATAATAAACTGGTGTGGAAGCTAAATGATAAATAAAATGAAAAGATGTGGGATACTCATATCCTATAACTGAGATAAATAAAACACTGATGAGTTTAATACAAAGAAGTTATTAACTCAACACTAAGCTGAATCTAACTATTCTGAAATAAGACTCTAACTGACTAGAAATACTGGGATAGGACCCAGCTAAGTCTAGCGAAACTAAAACTAGAAGACTAAAAATACTAAAAAGAAAATCATAACTATTGTCCTCAAAGAATGAGGACTCACCACCGATTCTGCTGAACTAGAGATCGGGAACCGATCTAAGCGTGATTTCCTGAACCTACATCATAAGAAGACGTAGCACACGTATGTGTCAGTACTTGAAAGGTAATGAGCATGCGGGATAGAGTAAAGCTGAAATAACATATAACTAAACAAGACAATAAAGCAATGAAATAATCTTTAACATGATAAAGATACTGAATGCTGAGATAACTGAATGTAGTGAACAATTTATAACATGCTGAAACTGAATACTAGATATACTCATAAAAAGGTAAATGCAATAGAATCTGACTGACTCTGGGAGCTACTAATAACCAATAATTAAACAACACGATCTAAATGTGGAGTCCGATGTATACGCCCCATCAAGAGGACCCAATATACCCTGCCAGAGGTATAAAGGCATGTTGGCGTGATCACTAAACTGATGTTCATAGAGGGGACTTAGAACCTACTTGGCTAGTAGTTCTGGGACTATTTGGTTACGTTGAACCCTATATTAACTCGATAGTATGGTACTCCTAATGAATTAAGTGGTTAACTGATTATAATTGAGTTTCTGTAAAAAATGGATAGCTCAAACTGGACATGCAAAGTGAGAATGCAACAATTAATCTGATAATGATGCATTAAAAACTAAGGCATGCATAACTGAATAATTGATATATCTGACGAAGCATGAGTAATTCAAGAACTAAAGAAATACATAGCTAGGGTTCTAAAAAATTCATGCAAGAAATGGTGTAATAACATTATAATCTGATTTGGAACATTTTAATAACTAATTCATGATAATCTACTAAAATTCTAGAAACCCTAGGTCTATTCATAATAAAGGAACTAAGAAACTGACTGAAATCTAGTAACAAAGCGGGCGAAAGGAACCCACTAGTGAAAACTCACATACCTAGTGACGAATTCCACGGAGAAATCTTTCAATTACATGGCTGGAATTGATGGCAACTTGCTGCTTACTTGAACTAGGATTCTTGACCTTTTTCTCCTCTATAGCTTTTCATTTTCTAAGTTTTGTTTAATGATTTTGACTAATGTAAGTTCTAGTTATGTTTCTAGGCTTCAACTGACTAATATCTCATGATTTATGATCTAAATGACGTAGCTTAGGGTCCAAATGATCAAAGAAAAGACCAAAAGACCCCTGACTTAAAAGTTGTAGGAATCACTGACGGACCGTAAGTCGACAGACGGTCCATACTAGTCGATCGTCCTTTGTTATTGAGAACTAAAAGTCAGCTGGCGAATCAACGGAGTCTACTACTTTGGTTCAGCTTATGCAATCCAAATTAATGCCTACGATTTAAGAATAGTTCAAGAAGATAAGAAAAGGAGAAAATCAAGGCGTTCTTGGAGATTTCTTGTGGAATCGAAGGTCATTTCGCCAAAGGTTGATCCCAAAAGAGTTATGTAAGTTCACATAGCATTGGGTTCCTTCACCCATGTGCCAATCATGTTAATTTCAGCGTATTTCATCCTAAAAAGTTGAAGATTTTATGTTCTTGAGTCGTGTTCTTGAACTGCCTTCATTCTTGAACTTGGATGGGATTGATGAGTTTCTTGAGTTAGTCTTATCAATTTTAAGAGTTGTTTCGAGTTATCTTCATGGGTACATGCATTGGGTAACCAAATCTAAAGTGAAATCGAGAAAAAGAATTGAATTTAATCGAATTAAGATTAGAAAATGAGTTGAAACTTTCGTCGAAAACACTTGGGAGAGGTCTGACGCGATGTGCCACTGATGTACCAGATGGGGCTGGCGTGGCGCGCCAGCAGTGCTCCGTTTTTAGGTCTCTCAACTTTAGGGACTGGCACCTCGTGCAAATAGTGCGCTAGGGTCGCCTGCCCCCACCAGTTTTTCGTCGTTTAGTCTGTCTGAGTCCTTCTAAAGTGTACTAACAATTTCTATTGATTCTAACTACTCTAAATGACTTCTAAACATAAAACAATTATCCATAAACATGAATCATAACCTTGAATCCATAAATTCAAATTCAAGGAAAGTGAAGAGCCAAGTCTAACGAGTTTTTAGAGCCTTTTCCAATGTCTTTTACAAATGTTTTAAACTTGTTTTAATACTTGAGCATTGGGTTGAGTAAGAGTAAGAGTGAACTTCATTTTATTTAACAAATTATATGATAACTAAGTATTTCCAAATAGTAAAATGTTTTCACATTTAAATAAGAGAGGAAACACTGATTTCCAAGAGAGCTTTTGAGCTAGTCTTTGAGTAATAATCTGAAACCACAAAGAAAAAGTTATGTTTTTAAAGATATGAGCTGAGTATATTTTTGGAGTAGTATTGAGCACTGATATGGGGACGAGTTCATCATAACTCAAGTCTCCATAAATCATGTAGCCGACGTGGGTAGAAAGGATTATATTTCTTAGATGGTTACTTAATGCTTTTAAGCATAGCTTAGTGGATCCACATAGTTGAGGCGTTCTATATCCTGATAAGTTATAGGAGAGTTCTGACAGCGTGGGGGAGATGTTGTATCATCACATATTTCATAGTGATGGTTGTCGATTAGAGAATCTCCTAAATAGAGATATTATTGTATTTTCCAATACTTCGAGATGTTATCTACTATTTTAAATGCTTTATATAAACTAAAACTTTAGTGTTGTTTTATTTTTGCATTGACTTGAGTATTCATGAGTTGAGTGAAGTTGAGGTAAGTATTTCTTTCATATTCCAATTCAAGCTTACGTTTTGTGTTGAATTCTCCTCGCATGCTCGTACATTCAATGTACTAAAGACATTCGGCCTGCGTTATTTTATGATGCAGATACAGGTAACCAAGATTAGCATACAACGCTTCCTTGATCCAGTCGAATATTTTAGAGTCATTTGGTGAGCCTCCTTACTTTCTGGAGGATCCTGTTTTATATTTCTTTATCATATCAGTTTTTAGGATGATCAGGGATCTTGTCCCGACATCCCTCATAGTATTAGAGGCTTCATACAGAGATAGTTATAGTTCATTAGTCTTTTCATTTCCATTCCGTTTATGTTGAGACTTGAGTTGCCTTATTGACCAATTGAATGTTTCTTTACAACATTTTAGTTTGTTTCATGAATTTATCTTTGTTCAGTAAAGTCTTTAGCTGACGATTAAGCCAGACAAGGGTTCGCTTGGGGCAAACAGTGGTTCTCGAGTTTTAGTCTCATCTAGGGTGTAGGTTTGGGGCGTGACACGTAATCTCTTCATATGTATATACAATTTCTATACTAATTTCTACAATTTCACTTACTCGCAAGGTTACGTTGATAATATAATCATGGTCTCCAAGCCTTTAATTGTCTACCCAGATTAGCCTCTCACCTATGACTATATTGTTAAGTTATGATGGCCATAACTAATCTCAATGCATTTATATCTCATGTATGGGATCCAATTAGGATAAACTGTGTGATTTTTTCCCATCTGCCTAAGTTTAATGCGTAGTGTTCCAGTAGAGAGGTTTGGAGTTTGATCTCTAGCACATGTGTCCCACTTTCAAGAAGGGAGATTTTTAATGAAATTTTATAAAATATTCCAATGTTTCACTCTTGTTGTTCTATCATCATTAGTTGCTTACTACTTTTGTTGTGACTTCCTTAATTTATGGTTTTATGCTGCAACTCTAGTTTCTTGGAATCCTAAACTTGTAAAAGTGAAAGAAGAACTATTAGTGATAAAAAATTATTAGCAGAAGTAGTAATGACTTGTAGATCACACATGTTGTACTGTCGCCATCTTGAAGCTTTTCTTTGGTTTTTTTATATTTATGGTTTTCACACCTCAAAGTTGAATTTTTCTATATTAATCTAAATATTATCATATATTAAGATTGTGCACTGATTGAAATTCTACGCTTATGAGTAGTGGTTTCAATGCCATCTCTTTCCCTTCACATGGTTCATTCATTTAAACGGCTGGAGCTTATGTACTGGTTTACAAAATTGATTCCATCTCGGGAATTTAGTGCACAAGTTTAAAGCTTCCGCTAAAGCAATACCACCTTGTGAGTGTCACTGTGTTGCTTGGACTTTCCAAAGAGTTGCCACACTTGTAGGATCCTCCTATGATGCACTATACTTTTAGAGGATCTAATACCCACTGTCGACATTTTTAAGAGTCCAAGCAACATAGCTTTGATATACATCTTTGTTCTATTTTTGTATGATTTTCTCTGAATATGGGGGACATTTTCTTTTTTATGCTGTTAGTGATCGACATGTAGCAATTTGAAAGTTAGATGGTAGCAAAAAGAAATCAAAATGTTGTTTGCTTTCAATGGATCACCCTGTTGTTACAACAATAAAATTGGAGATGAAAATAATGGAGTTTTTGGCCAAAAACATCCTCAAACTATACCTCAAACATAAACTACATCTTTAAACTATCATTCTTAGTAGAAAATATCATTCAAGTATTTAAAAGTGAACAATTTTCATGCTTCTGTCAAAAAACTAAGGGATCCAACAAAAACATAACCAGTTCACATGACTTCCTGAAAAAGTATTATAAATGTTAGACATTATTGCTTACAGAAACAAAAAAATGTTCGGAAGGTGAGGATACATGAATTGCTCTTTTTATCATTTAGTAATGGAAAGAAACTGGAGCTTAATTATCTTTACCTTTTTCATAGCCAAAACTGTATTTAGATAATAATTTTTTGGGCCAATATGATATTGAAATGATCAAGATATTGATTGTGTTTTGCATATGAGTTTCATTCTACGTGATTAGAAGCGGAAGTCTCCAACAATTGTCGTTTCTAGCATATTTAATTGAGAAGAAACACATTTCAACTAATAATATATTTAATATCAAATTACATGAAAAATAAATGAATTTCTTTTTGTCAAATTAAAAGATTTAGCATAATGCTAAACTCAATCACTGAAAAAGTTCACAATAGAATTTTTTGTGTATCTAAAAATAATAATTACAAAGGGATGATTTGATTTTGTGGGATCTGTTAGACTTGAAGGATGAAAATTGTTCACTTTTAAATACTTAAAGGATGTTTTCTGCTAAGAATAATAGTTTAAGGATATAATTTAAGTTTGAGGTATAGTATAAAGATGATTTTGGCAAAAACTCAAAATAATGTGAGTGTATGTGCTTTAACAATAAGTTATGTTGATTCTTCAAGATTTTCAATAAATATTTGAAGGTCGCATAATTTTTTTCAAATATATACTATAATTCTTTCAATGCTTTCAGTATATGTGGAGAGTCACACTAGTTTTTTCAAATATTTACTATTGAAATCTTGATAATCCAAATTATGATAATCACGATAATATATTATGTAAAAAGAAATCAATAATAGCCTTAATAGCTAATTTTTATATATATCCATTAATTATTGGTCATTACTTTTGATTCAAATATTAATGTTGCAATTAATATTTGTAATATTTTCCCATCATTACCTATCTCATTTACTCCTGTTGTGATCATTTTGAGTTTTTTCACACCTATATATGCTTATTGTATTCTCTCTTTTGGGAGAAAAAGAGAAGATATAAACATATTAACTCCTCGTATGTTCTAGTATGCTGAGTTTTCTTTTTCCTACTTGATTTTTTTGTTAGACTTTAACGTTTACATATATATAAGAAGAGCATCTTGTTGAATACAAGGATACAACACATGAAATATCTTTAAAGATAGTATTTTTGACATGCCTCAAGTGTTGGAAATTTTTATTTTTTAAAATTGAAATTTGGACTCAAGATCCATCTTATTAATTAAATAACTGGGCCAAACATCATTAACAAAAGGTTCAACCTGATCGGCCCAAATTGGCAAAACCAAGTTGATAAAGTCACTACCCTAATACTAGGGTTTTCTAAATGAGTTGTCCTTTTCTCCTTTCTTTCTCTTCCTCTCCTCTTTCTCAGCTTGCCTCTTTCCCAATGTTTGTCATTGTCCCCTTGTTCCGACTTGATGTTCCTCCTTCTCTGGGTGATAAACATCCTTCATGTCTGACTTTTGATGGATTCTGCAAATATCATCTCTCAAAGGTATGCCTCATTCTTTCCATGTTGAGTTCTTGCTCCTTCTACGTACCTGACAATGTTTTCTTTGTAGGTGTGTTGTCTGGTTAGAAAGCCTGAGTTCGTGAAGAAATTGAAAGAGAGTATGTGCCTTGTGCTTCCTCCATGCAAATGTGTGTAAGTGACTCGTTATTACCATCTTCCCTGTTGCTTCCATTCCTATTTTGATTCTCTTTATTTTGCAGGTGAAGTAGAATAGAAGAAGATCTTGTAGCTCCCTCGCTTCATCTTTTTGTTGGAAACTTATTTTGAAATCAGATTTGGCCTTATACTACTCTCGCTTTTTTGCTGGTCCTTGTGTCCCTTTTTATTGGTTGTCATAGCTTAGAAGTATTATAGGTTTCTTAACAACTTTTTTGCTCCCAACATATATAGCTAATATCTAACTTGTACATATCATAGTTGTGGAACAATGTGTCTTCTGATCTGTAACTAAGCATGATGTCCATTGTTGTTATTGTTAATTCTCCTTTTCTTGATACGAACTATTTTTTTATCTATGTTAAGAGGCCTTCTTCCCAAACTTGGTAAATGAATAAAATTCTGAAATGTCTTTATTTCTTCTTTATTTATTACTGAATTTTCCATGTAGTCTACCAATTGATTTGCTTCTCTAAAAATACGTGAAACATGAACTCTAATTTTCCCCACCATGTTTTTCAATACTAGGGAATCAGATCCTAGATGAACATGAATAAATAAGAGTTAGGTGCATAAATAAAGCACAGCCCCCTCCGTCCCTCTCCCAACCACAGACACAAACCAAAACGTAAGTATAAAAATTTGAAGCCACATTATTTCAGCACGCAAGTATGAAATTATTTCTCTTTTCAGCGGCCACACCCATTTAATTTCCACCATCCAAGACGCCACCACAAGCCAAAGTTCTTAACCTAAGCTTCATTTCAGCAATGGGAACATCAAGTATTACGGACATCTTGACTTATTTCAGTCCCTCTGTGGACTTCTTTGCTATCAGCTTCGGTGATGGCCGTGTCAAGGTAATATTTTTCCCTCAAGTGAATTTTCACTAGTATTAATTAATTCTTTTCACAATTTTTCATACGTGAATAATTGTAGCTAATTATACTTTTTTTTATAGTTTCCGGTTATTCAACTTTTACTTTTAGGAAAAAAGAATTAATGTTGTCATATTTACCTCCAAAAGTTAGTGAGGTTAACTCTTGATGAGGGAAAAGTGGCAAACAAAAATCATATTGGCAGCATTACCTCGAGTATGAGAGAGGGCGATGAGGGGAGAAGTTATCATAAAGATAGTTTACACCTAACAACATATAATTTGGGGAAGAAAAGTTATGTACTTTGTTTCATGCATGTATGTTGTGCCTTTTAGTTCTTGGTTTTTCATTTTGTATGATGTTGTTTATCGTAAAATGGTACAATTAAATTTCTAAGGGTGGTTTAAAGGCATACAGATAAAATTGATCTTATTATAAAATAGATGACAACAATGGAGCGATAAATGAGTGCAAGAATAATAATAAATAGTTGAATTTAGAATCTAGATTATGAGCTTGTGTTGTTGCTTAGGAACAAAGTAGCTCAAGTAAACTTGAGAACAAAAAGCTTTATAGTTTAAGCTTATGAAAAGTTGTAAGTATAGAGTGTTAATCAAGAATTCTGGAACCCATGTATAGAGAAACCCTAGGGTTCAATTATAAAAATGGGTTTACTTGAATAAACAAGAAAAAATGTAAACGTGAAACAAAGATTAAAGATAGGAATTGAAAGATATGTAGAACTCGAGAAAAAAATTCTCAAATTTAAAAATGAAGTGCTAAGAACTTGAGTTATCTTAGTATTCAAATTTAGCAGACTAAAACTAATTATGATACTAATAAAGTTAATTCAAAAACTTAGATAGAAAGTGATGTAGTCCCCTATTTCGTAGAAATTAGAGACAGCGATTAATATATGACTAAGTACCTTCTTTAATTACTTTAATAGAAACCAAAGATATAATGTTAAGAATTTAACTTGCCTTTAAAGAATAGTTTCTTATAATGTTTTAAGATAAATTCATAGTCACCATACACAAAGGTATAGAGAGAAACCTCTCAAATAATATTAATTACTTATGTCTTTTGAAAATAACAAAATCCACCCCTACATATAGGAGAAACCTATTCCAATGGGCATGAGATTCAAATTCTACTTTTAATTAATGATATAGATAATAAAACTGAATTTTAGGGATTTGAAAATTTAGTCATCATAGTTAGTTTGTTCTCTTCATGTATTTATATCCCTGTTCTCTTTGAGTAATACATATTGTTCTCCATACCTTGTGAATGATATGGTATCAGATCCAAGTTACGGTTTCGTTTCTTTTCTTTTTTTCTTTGCTTTGGGTCACTCATCCATGAGTTACCAGTTTTCCTCACCTTCGGCAAAGGGCGAATATCTTCCAGGCATTTTTTTCTTTTGTGGACTGGATTTCGATTGTTACGCTGTCTTATCCGACATTTGTGCATATCTGTAATTTTTTAATTGCAACATAAGTTTACTGTGACCACTCTTCCTGTTGTTGTGTTGGATACACTGCTACTCTAGTCCCTATTTATCTCTGTTGCTTCAATATTTGGTGCCAAGGTCTGCTTTGATAATTTATTATCTATTTCTGGTTGAGTTTTCTGGTTTCAACTGTTTTCAGCATTTGGAGTTGTTTAATTTGGAAGCTTTTTGTGGGAAAGCTCTCTGTGAGGTTTTATTTGGTTTGGAATTGATATTACTATATTTTGTGGTTAAATAATTATTCAAGCCTTGTTTTTGGTTGATGTTGTGGTGCTCTTGATGTTTGTGAATTCCAACCTCCTAAGGTATGTTCCCATAGGTAGAGGGAGCCCAATGTATCTTTGTGCATGGTCCGTTTGAAATTTTATTATTTTCAATTGTCTTGGATAAAAATAGGTTGAAATCATTGAATTCATGTCTTCAAGAGTAAGAGTAGCTTCACACACACACACCGGGAAACACAAAAGTGTTAGCTTCTACAAATCCCAAAAATTAAATTTTTGTTGGTCTGGACTCTATATTGAACTCTTGACAACTCCGTGAATTCCTGCACCTTTCCATACACGATGATGGATAGCCTCCATCGTTTCAAGCCATTCTTTCCATTTCATTTGTTGATCCCTCCATCTATTACTACCATGAAAGGAGACATGGTAGTAATAGATGGAGGGATCAACAAATGAAATGGAAAGAATGGTTTGAAACAATGAGGCTATCCATCACCCTGTATGGAAAGCTGCCAAAATTTACGGAGCTGTCAATATATAGTTCAGTGTATAGAGTTTAGATAGATCAAAGTTTGATTTTTGGGTTGAAGGAAGGTGGTGTTCTGAGACTAACTTTTTTGTATTTCCGTAGGTGAAGCTATTGTTACTCTTGAAGACATGAATTCAATGGATTGAACCTATAGGTCCCTTTTGACATTCACTCTGCACATCTATACAATTTATGCCATATTAAGTACTAAAGAAAATTGTCCTAAAGCTTGAGATGATAGTCGTCCTGTGCCATTATATTCTTTTACTATCTATTCTTCCCCCCTTGTGTAATCTTATAGCTCCATATTTTGTATGATTTTGGCGTTTATTTGATTTGCATTGTTATAAGTGATGTTTGAGATGTTTCAAAATATTTTTCTTACTAAGACAACGTCATGGAGTTACATTTGATAAATTGGAGGGCAACTTGTTTACTTTTTCGATCATCTATTTCTTTTGGAAGGAAGGAAATATTGCTATTTGCTTTAACATTTTCAAGGTTAAGAATCATAAAGATTTGAGGGGAAAAAAATTTAGTGAAGACAGTCTGTACCATCATTAAATATGATTGTAATTTGCATTGTGATACTAGTGTGTGCTGACATTTTATTTTTTGCATTGAATAGTTACCACCCTCCATCGTGCAAATACTGAGGGGGCTTCACTTCCCTTGCATAAGATTCTTTATCAGGTTGATGTCAAGACTGAAATTAAGTCCAATGTGAGCAAAGGTATCACTTAACATTGGCCCAAACTTTGTGATCACTTGGTTTTGTTGGAACACTGTTCTTTTGTGTCTGTAGTCTGTACTATATCCAACACCTTGTTTTGAACTTGCGGTGGTTGCTTATTTTGATTGCAAGACAATTTGTCATTCCCTAAGAAGAACAATCATATAGATTAGAACTACAGAATACAGATAAAACTAGTTACTCCATGTTGGACTTGTTCCTAGGTTGAAGCAAACTGTAATTTGAGATTCTGTTGCTATCATATCCTCGCTATATTGGGGCAAATCATCATTTTTGGAGCTTGTGACCCATGCTTTGACACTAGTACATCCTTTTTAATCAGTGCTCTGACTCTAATTCTTTTGTACTAAATATTATGTTTTTCATCTAAGATATGCGAATGAACTTTCTTCACTTCTCGTCGCTACTTTAATACCAGTGAAAGTGCAAATTACGTGACCAAATGAGAATTCATTAGAAATATGGAGTTCACTACCACTAGTTATTGTTCTCATGTAAAGAGAGAGGAAATCTGGTCACAAGTTGAAAAGCAAAAGTCTATTTCCCAAAAATTGTGCACCATGACCTCGTACTACCTGGGTGAAAGTCCTTGGGTTTGTAGGCCTTGTTGTAAAAATTCCACCCATCCGGGGTCCTTAACAGGTTGATTCATATAGTGTTCTAGGAGTAAGATCTCGGATGGAACAATACCAAATAGGGAATGAAATAGATTTCCATCAAAGATGTGGTGATAGATCTTATATACAAAACTCTAGATCGAGCCTGAGATCTTTTTGGAAAGGGAAAGATCTAAGATAGGCGACCAACCTTTTGGAGAGAGCGATGTGTATATACCAGGTGAGTAGGGATGCAACTCCATGGACCGCTAGTCGGGCATGACAGGTGGTGGTATCATTCCCTTCTCAAATTAACCGTACATGAAACTCTAGCTTCATATAACTTCATTTTGGAAGCAAGTCTTTCCCTTTCCTTTGACCAATGGTCCCAAAAACTTTATGATTTCGTGCCGAACCGGGCATCCATCTCTGAATTTCCCATTTTATATGATCCATGCCTCGCTATTTCCATTTTGTAGGTCACGCCTTATCCTTGTTAGAAAGCAGAGTTGTCTAGCTACCAACATATCTTCTACATCACCGGCCACCTGTGGTCGTTCGTCTTTGATTTGCCGGCCAATAAGATCTCTGAGATCGACCAGCTAGCTATGCTGGTTTGGCTATTCTTTTATATTGAAAAGGAGTCAGTTGTATGCATGAGTCACCTTCTTCTAGGATTTGCTGGATGATACCTCGTTTTCGTTCAATTATATATAGGCCGGAGTTTACAGATTATTATAATTTAACTTTTCTATGTTTATTTTTCTCTCCATAACACTGTTAGAATAGGAACAGGTGCAAGAATAGTCCTACTTTGGAAAGGATTACTATACAGAATTCTACTTGGCATCCAAGGGTATGACCTAGTGGTCAATGAAGTGGTTGAGAACCTAGGTTGGTGGAAAGAGTTACCTGATACAACAACTAGTTGTTGGTGGAAGGTGGAAGGTATCCTGTGACATTAGTTGAGATGCACAAAAGCTAGTGGAAGGGCTGACTGATGTATGATTCACTGGCTAGGGAAAATGGAAATGGTTAGATAGTTGAAATTTCTCAAATCAAAATTTCTAACTCTAGAATCATAATTTGAAGCAATAAAATAAAATCCACCACTGGCATTATCGTTGACTCAATAGTAGTGGTAATGTCATCATCGGCATACATCGGCGAGAACAAAAACAAACTCCAAGCTTATCTAAATACTTGACAATAAGTTCTCCTTGTAATCCACTACTAACAAGCAACTTATCTTTCACAGCAAGATTGCTAACTCAGTCTCCATAAATCCCTCTGAAAGGCTTTCACGATGTTTCTCAAGTGGCACTACATGCCTTGATGAATTGAGATTCTAAATTTTTGCGCAGGCCAATGAATGATAGATAAATTAGATATAAGGTGCACATCATGATTATAAAGTGCCCAAACCAAATTCCTCAGCTACAGCAAGAGAACGGTTGATGTAATCGATTGTGCATTTCATCTGAAATCATAGTATAAACCGTCTTTGTTTGTTGTTTTGCACTCCTTTTATGATATCTCACTAGATTGAGGAATATTTTCATTGTTATGATAGGGTTGTAGTTCTCTTTGCCTACTCCCTGGTTATGGTAACCCTTTTCCAAGGGTCCCTTCATTACATCAAAAATGATCTTTAGCGCCAATTAATTAACAATTTTCACTAAATATGTCTTTTTAGCGGTAATTAGCACTCTTTTTATATGTTCCTAAAGGCTTTAGCAACATTGGATCTAATGACACTTAACTAATACCGGTAAAGACTTCAGCACTCTTTATTAATGTGTCTATTTATTGTCGCTAAAAGTCGTTTTGTTATAGTGCTTGAATATCTTTTCCCTTCCTTGACTCAACAACTGAAATATCTTGGATTTTTCTATTCATATAGTCATACACATATATATTTGAATCAAAACCACCTAAGTCTACACTTAGGAACTCATATACATCTAAATCGGAGTCATTTAAGTCTATGTCTTACAACTGATCTACATCTGAATCAAAGTAACCCAAGTCTATGCCTTGGAACTCATCAATAAAATCATCTAGTTCTTTCATTTCATATTCATATGCTACGTAATCAACATCATCTCTTTGTTGATGGGATATGTTACACTCCAACTAACTGATCTTGGGGCAACAATTTAGGGTGCATGTTGATCGCAATAGGTTTTTTGGTTGATTGTAGGAATGGAAAGTTTGGTTCTCCTTTGTATGGAAATGTGCTCTACTCATTTTCATCAGCGTGGCATCTTGATGGCCTAAGTTTTGCAATTGAGAACCAAGATAAACCATGCAGTCAGTCAATCTGCTACACGTAAAATGCAGATTTATGGGTATGGCAGAGTTTGTAGAATTTGTCCATATTTTATTATGTAAAATGTGTATGAGGTGGAGCGAGAAATTGATTTCTTCGATGATATATCGAATGTGTATTTCAGTCATGATATAGAGTCTTTTATCATTGGCGTTTGGAATCTCACATTTAGTAGCCTCTTTGAGTTTGTGCGACGACATAACTATTCATACCTTGATGCAATAATATGAGCACTATGAGGGTAGAAATGGATTATATTTAAGTTCATATTGTTTTCATCGTTCTATTTGTAAGCTAGACGATCTCTGTCATTTGAACAATAAAACTAAGTGTGGTCTCCTTAGGTTTGTGCGAAGACACAACTATTCATATCTTGATGCAATAATATGAGCACTCTGAGGGTAGAAATGGATTATAATTAGGTTCATATTTGTTTCATCGTGCTACTTGTAAGCTAGACAATCTTTGTCAATTGAACGATAAAACTGAGTGTGGTCTCCTTCATAGCACAGGTCAACTACTTGGAAATGGATTAGTATATTGAATCCTACTTGGCACCAAAAGGTGTATCCTTGTGGTCAATGATGTGGTTAAACATCATAGGACTTAGGTTCAAAACACAGCGGAGACAAAAAACACTAGGTGATTTTTCCATTTGTTCTACTTGGAAAAGGATTGCAATGTAGTGTCCTAGTAAAAATAAAAGTAGTCTACTATAGTATCTATAATAGGGTCTCAATATAGTAATGTATATACACACAATTTAATAATAATTCTCAAATTGTATCGGAGCTTCTACAATTCTGGAGAGAATCAAAGAGCTTATGTTACTAGCAGGCGGTTATGGCCAATATATGTCGCTCATTTGGACAATGGTTATGTTAATAAAAGTAGAGCCAATTATATATGCATGAATCCCATATTTAAGGAAATCAAACTCAACTATATAGATCATCGTGCGTCAAATACTAGCAATTTTCTAGGGTAGGGTGCTTGTTTAGACTATGATTTCATATGGAATGCAATATCCATTAGATCATCATTCTCTCACCCCCAACTGACGAATTTGGTCTAGGCATCTTTTTAGGATGATGTGTACCTGATGTCTCATATTTTTTCATTCATTGGTCATCATCGACCTGCGCAAAAACAAATTGTCAATTTATCAAGGCATGTAGCTTCACTCGAGAAACATCTTGAATGCCTTTAAGAGGGATTCACGGAGATTCGAGTAAGCACTTTTGTTGTTTATGATAAGTTGCTTGTTGTTGGTGGATTGCAAGGGAACTAATCATCAAGTATTAAGATAAGCTTGAAGTTTGCTTTTGTTCTTTGCTGTCATATGACAACGATGTCATTGCAACTACTATTGATATTAACATCACTGTCACTGGTGGACTACATTTTACAACTTCAAATAGTGATTATGGAGTTATAGATTTTGATTTGGAGAAATTGCAATTGTCTGACCATTACCAATTTCCCTGGCAAATGATTCCACCCTAGAGTTAGAGATTACCATCAAATGATGTATGATTCACCGGCCAGGGGAAATGGAAATGGTTAGACCATTGAAATTTCTCCAATTAGAAATATCTGACTGCAGAATCATTATTTGAAGCTATAAAATGAAGTGCACCACTAGAAGTGTTGCTAATCTCAATAGCAATGGTAATGGCATCATTGGCGTATGTCGTGAAGAACAAAAGAAAACTCTAGGCTTATCTATATACTTGACGTTAAGTTCTCCTTGTTATCCACCAGTAAGAAACTTATCTTCCATAGCAAGAGTGCTTACTTAGTTCTCCGTAAATCCCTCTAAAAGGTTTTCTGATTTTTTCTCGAATGGTGCTACATGCCCTAATAAATTGTGAATTTCAATTTTTGTGTTGGTCAATGATGACCAATGAATGACAGAAAAATGAGACATCAGGTACACATCATGCTTAGAAGGTTCCCAAACTAAATTCCTCAGATGGGGTGAGAGAACATTGTTGTGATTAATCTTGCATTCTATCTGAAATCGTAGCATAAGTCGTCTTTCTTTGTTGTTTATTGAGGAATATCTTCATAGTTCTTATAGAATTGTAGTCTTCTTTGCCTAGTTATCTCCCTGGTTATGGTAACCCTTTCCTAGGGGATCCCTTGAATATCTTTTCCCTTTCTTACCTCAAGAGTCAAAATATTTTGCATTCTTTTATTCATGTAATCAGACTCATCTATATCCAAATCAAAGCCACCTAAGTCTATGCCTAGGATTTCATCTACATCCAAATCAAAGTCATGCAAGTCTATGCCTTGCAACTCATCTACACCTGAATCAAACCCACCCAAGTCTACGTCTCGAAACTCATTAATAAAATCATCTAGTTCTTCCATTTCATATTCATCTGTTACGTAGTTAACATCATATTCTTGTTGACGGGACATGTTACACTCCAACTAAATTATCTTGGGGCAAAAATCTAGTGTGCTTGTTTTTCGCCTGATGATCACGATAGGTTTTTTGGTTGACTTTAGTAATGGAAAGGTTGTTTGTCCTTTGTGTGGTCATGTGGACTACTCATTTGCATAAACATGGCATCCCGAAGGCCTAACATTTGAAACTGCGAACCAGGATAAAACGTGCAGAATATGGGATATTTAGAACTTTTCCAAGTTAGTCACTACTTTGAAGGGTATCCTTGGAGCTATTCGGTCAATCTTGTTAGAATCTGTGCGTCCACTATTAGTCAATGGACCAGGTCCCTTGACACACTAAAATAATAATAACTGTAAATAAATGCAGATTATTAACACAATCAGTTTACATGGAAACCTCCTTACTCAAGGGAGTAAAACCACGACCTGTCACACATGATTTCAAACTGTTTCACTAATCTTCACAAGCAAAAGTAAATCGGTTACAACAACGTGAGAAAAAGTTATTAATCTCATTATCAAGCAATAATTCTATTGCTTGAAGAGCCTAAGCAAATATGACTCTGCCCACTAAGCTATCACCTCTAGATAACTTAGGATTTTCTAAGCAATCTTACAGACTGCCCACTAAACCACCAATCTACTAATGATTTAGGCTTTTCTAAGCAACACACAAGTTGCCCACTAAATTAGTTGAACTTAACTAACTTAGAATTTAGTTATCAGAACACACTGAATCCTTTATAAGTTTTAGGATCAGTTTACAATTTCAGATCAGAAGAAATACTTCTAAGACACATACACTATCTTCACTTCAGCTTGAATCGTTCGTTGAAGTATTTCTTCTCTTTGATTTTCTCAGCCTTTGCAAGAGTACTTGATATGCCTTTTTCAAGTTGCAAAAACTAGATTGTGAATATGGAGTTGTTATGTTTATGTAGAAAGGTCACAATCCTTAAAGCAATGCCATTGGTTTAGGTTTCTGACGTATGTGCAACTTCTGCCACTATTGGAGACTGTGCACTAACTTTTTGTACTTTCTCCAGCTGGCAGCAAAAAGCATATTGAGCTGAGAACCAGATTCCTTCACAAGGTCCCTGTGTTTGTCAAACCATCAAAACTACAAATAACAAATTTGTTACACAAACCATCAAAACTACAAATAACAAATTTGTTACACGTCTGATGGAAGATTTATGGGTATGGCAGAGCTTGTTGAATTTGTCTACATTTTTTTATATATAATGTAGATATGAGGTGGACAAGAAGTCGATTTCTACGGTGAGATATTAAGAGTGTTTTTAATCCTAATTTAGATTCCCTTATCATTGGCGTGTGGAATCGCATATTAAGTAGCCTACTTGAGTTTGGGTGACGACACAGTTGTTCATAACTTGCATATGGTGGACAATTTGGAAAGAGAGGAATTCAAGGTGTTTTAAAGGCAGGGGCAGTTCAATCCAGAAGATTAAGAGCTCCTACATTTCTCTTCTCCACTTTTGGTGTAGAGAAAAGTTATTTGATGGTATTGAATCATTACTAGACTTTATGGCCTCTTTGTAAGTTCTGTTTGAGGTTGTATCTGTATATATGATATAATCAGGCCTTTATTTAGGGTGCTATGAAAATATTATGTTACCAATTATTTTTTAAAAAACAACTTTTCATACCTTGATGTTATTAAATGAGCACTTTGAGGGTAGAAATGGATTATATTTAGGTTCATATTTGTTTTATCATGCTAATTGTAAGCTAGGCGATCTCCGTCATTTGAACGATAAAACTAGTTAGTGTGGTCTCCTTCATAGCACATGATACCTAATTGGAAAATTATTAGTATATAGAATTCTACTTGGCACCCAAGGGTGTAACCTAATTGTTAGTGAAGTGGTTTAGAATCCTAGGTTTCACGTTCAAAACTTAGTGGAGACGAAAAAAGACTAGGTGATTCTTCTCATATGTCCTAGCCTTGGTATATAGAGTTATCTAGAACCTATTACGCGGGGAATTGATAGGTTTCCCATAAATTTAGTCGAGGTGCGCCAAAGATAGTCTGAACACAACGATCATACAGGATCCGACTTGAAAAAAGATTGTACTGTAGTGTTCTGGTCAAAAGAGGAGCCTAATGTAATATCTATAAATAAGGTTTCAATGTAATATTGTAGATACACAATTCAATAATAGTTTCTCCAATAATTCTCACATTGTATTGGAGCTTCTATGATCCTGGTAGAGAATCAAAGAGCTTCCGTGGCTGGCAAATGGTTATAACCAATATATATCACTCATCTGACGAATGGTTATGTTAAAAATAGTAGAGCCAATGATATATTCATGAACCCCATATTCAGGGGAAGAAAACTTGGCCAGACACATTATCATGTGTCAATTTTCGACAACTTTCTAAGGTAGGGTGCTTGTTTGTTTTATGATTTAAGATGGAATGCAAGATTCGTTACATCAACATTCTCTCACCCACCCACCCAACCACCCCCACACACACATACACACACTGAGGAATTTGGTCTGGGCATCTTCTTAGCATGATATTTGCATGATATCTCATTTTTCTTTCATTCATTGGTCATCATTGACCTGCGTGAAAACTAAAATTGTCAATTTATACTGGCATGTAACGCCACTTGAAGAACATTCTGAAAGCCTTTCAAAGGGATTTACGGAGACCCGAGTAAGTACTCTTGTTGTGAAGGATAAGTTGCTTATTGTTGGTGGATTGCAAGGAGAACTAATCATCAAGTACTTTTAGATAAGCTTGGAGTGTGTTTTTGTTCTCGGTTGACGTATGAGAGTTATGTCATTGCCATTATTATCGAGATTAACAACACTATTAGTGGTGAACTATATTTTATAGCTTCAAATACTTGTTCTGGAGCTATAGATTTTGAATTGGAGAAATTTCAACTGTCTTACCATTTTCAATTTCCCTGGCCAGTGATGCCATCCTAGAGTTAGAGATTGCCATCAGGGCTGAGTGATGTATGATTCACTGGCCATGGAAAATGGAAATGGTTAGACATTTGAATTTCACCAAAATTGAAATCTCTAACTTCAGAATCATTAATTGAAGAAATAAAATGAAGTGCACTGCTGGCAGTGCTGTTAATCTCAATAGTAGCGGTTATGGAATCATCAGCATATGTCGGTGAGAACCAATGAAAACTCTAGGATTATCTAAATGCATAACGATAGGTTCTCCTTGGAATATCTTTCACAACAAGAGTGCTACTCGGGTCTCCGTAAATCCCTCTAATTGGCTTTCAGACTTTTCTCAGGTGCTGCAACATGCCCTGATAAATTGAGAATTCAGTTTTTGCGCAAGTCAATGAATGACTGTTATGGTCCCCAGTTATTGATCTCGCTGTGGGATGCTGCAATATGAAGTTTGAAGTTTTCTTCTTATGACATATGGTGTTTGTTTGTTAAGAGAGAACCTGTAATCTCTTGAGTTAAAGTACTCAAAAGATGAAATTACTTTTCTGCATACATTTCCTGAGACAAACAGACAATTTAAATACAACACTTAAAAGATAACTACCCCTAGAAACTAGGACATAACTTCCTAACATAACTGGAATGAAAAACTGTACTCTTACAATAAAATAACTACTACTAAAATGAAATAACTACTGCTAAAAAGAAAGAACTAATGTTGTAACTATTGGATGACTAAAGAATGATAACATTACTCTCCTCCTTCAAATCGTGCTTGTCCTCAAGCGCTAAGTGCAGAAATTAGTATTTTCATCCTTTCCAACAAACTCTTCCTCATCATCTATAAATTCAATCCAAAATAATTTCATGCATTAATTACCTCGGGTGAATGGTTCATCATAATTGAAACAAAGTCCCTTAAGACGTTTATCCTCCATTTTAGATCTGGTCAATTTCTTCACAAATCTTGCATGATGTTGAGGAGAGAAATCTGTTTTCTTGGATTTGCAATCATCTAACAATTGTTGCGTTCATAAAGTCGAGATAAACTCATTGTTGTATCCAAATCTGGAGGATGATGCAGCTCAACCTCAAATGCTATATAATCAGTAAGACCACTGATATAAAGTTCAATTTTTTGCGACTGAGGGAGTGTATCAGCCCGTGAAATTAACTGATCAAACTTTTCTTCGTAATTTTTCACAGACCCAATCTGGCATAACTTAGTCAATTCTCCCAATTTCTGACTTCTAATTGGTGGCCCAAAGCGAAGGTTACATTGACGCTTGAATTCATCCCAAGATGGTTGAGGCATATCTATCTCTAGTTGAAGAAACCAAAGTTGTGCATTGACTTCTAAATAAAAAGAAGCAAGTCCAACTTTTTCTCTTTCTGGAGTTTTTAGAGTCAAAAGTAATGTTCACATCTGTTCAACCAGCCCAAAGGGTCTTCTTGGCCATTAAATCGTGGGAAATCCAACTTTGTATGTTGAGTAATGATAAACTTCCTTCTACTTCTGACTTTATTTTTTCCCTTTCAACCGTGATTCTGACTTATATTTTCATTTGAATCACAATCGACCTTAGAAATGTCTAAATCCTTTGCGAGTGCATCCAAACAAGCATTTATTGCTTCCTTTTCTGGCCAAATTGGTTGTACATTCTTTCTGGAACAAGTTCACCAGTTGTGCTAGTTGATGTTGAATTTGCTCTCCCATAACTTCTGTCTCTGATACCAAGACGTTATGGTCTCGGTTATTGATCTCGTTATGGGACGCTGCAATATGAAATCTGAAGTTTTCTTCTTACGGCCTATGGTGCTGGTTCATTAAGAGAGAACTGCAATCTCTTGAGTTAATGTACTCAAAAAGTGAAATTACTTTTCTGCTTACATTTCCTGAGACAAACAGACAATTTAAATACAACACTTAAACGATAACTATCCGTAGAAACTAGGACATGACTTCCTAACATAATTGGAATGAAAAAATGTACTCTTGCACGAAAATAACTACTACTAAAAGGAAATAACTACTGCTAAAAAGAAATAACTAATGTTGTAACTATCGAAGACTAAAGAGTGATAATAATGACCAATAAATGACAGAAAAATGAGACATCAAGGTACATATGATGTTTAGAAGGTGCCCAAACCAAATTCCTTAGCTAGGGGTGGTTTTGCACTCCTTTTCTGATGTCTCACCATATTGATGAATATTTTCATAGTTCTGACTTCTGATAGTGTTTTACTCTTCCTTGCCTAGTTGTCTCCTTGGTTATTGTAACCCCTACCCAGGGGATTCATTGAATATTTTGCCCTTTCTTACCTCAATAGCCTATCTATATTGCATTCTTTTATTCTTGTAATCATACCTATCTACATCCAAATCAAAGCCACATAAGTCTATGCCTAGGAACTCATCTACATGTCTCTGCCTAGGAACTCATCTACATCCAAGCCTATGCCTTGCAATTCATCTACAACTGAAACAAAGCCATCCAAGTTGAATATCTTTGCCCTTTGTTGACACCCAATTTTGGCTGAACTTTTTCAAAATTCGTAACTTTTAAATTTTATTTATTTAATATCTCAAAATGAATTTTTATAATTTTAAATAAGTTTATCGTTAACTATCTTTATTTATCAAAATTTAGGATTTTTTGTCGATTAATTTTAAAATTGCATTTTTACATGTCATTAGTTACGTTCATTATATTTTTTTAATATTTATTTTATTGGTTACATTTATAAATATTTATGTTGATATTCAGCACAATCTAAAATTTATTCAAATACGAAAAGAGTTTAGGGGTTCTATTCATATAATTTTGGGCCACAATGTTAAGACCATCATTTGAGCCCATTTTGTGTTTTGCTAGTTAAGTTATTAATTAGTTCAAAATGGAGGGGGGGGGGGTTGAAAAAAATTTTGGGTTAATTTTTCAGAATGGATAAGTCATAAGATTTTTCTTGAGTGCTTCATTTTTTTTTCCGGCCGCCACCACCCTCGTCGGAGCATTTTCCGGTGAAGCCAAAACCCCATTATTTTTTCATCTCATTTTTTCACCAAATAGCCTCCTCAAACCCACCGGAGATCCAGCTGAAACCACCAGCTCAAAACCCATTTTCCGGCCGCCACTACCCTCGTCGGAGCATTTTCCGGCGAAGCCAAAACCCCATTATTTTTTCATCTCATTTTTTCACCAAACAGCCTGCTCAAACCCACCGTAGATCCAGCTTAAACCACCAACTCAAAACCCATTTTCCCGCACCCACCAAACAGCCACCAGAACACAACCTAATCCAGCTAAACACAACTCTAAAATCACCGAAAAGACAGAACAAAAAAACCCACCAGATCTCCCCTCAAATCACCACATCCGCTCACCCCTTAAGCTTTACTCGAGTTATGCTATTAATGGAGAACTCCGAGCTCCCATCGTCCCATTTTCCTCCCTTAGCCGCCACAACCCAAAACCGCATTGGTTGTTTTCTTTTTCCGGTGAAATCCCACCAGCACTGCTTAACCCAACATTTTCCGACCCCAAAACCACCTAAACCCATTTCTCCGACCAACAAATCGACCTTCAAACAAGCTTAAACCCCACACAACTCACAATCCACCGGGTTTCCAGTTCAACAAACAACCACTACTGGACGGAAAAATTTCATCTCTGCGAACGTCGAGATCTAGCCACGAGCAACGAAGCTCCAATCAACGAACATCTCCCCCCCCCCCCCAAAAAAAAAAAAAAAAACCCTCCCATTGTTTCTTTCCCTTTTTCCAGCAAACAGTAGCTCCGGCAAGGAGTTTCAAACTCCCATGAGCCGGAGCAAAGAAGAAAAAAATGCTAGTCCCCATCCCCTTTCCCTTTACGATTTTTCTTGTTTTGCAGGTATCTAAATACGACCAAATCTGCACTTTGGGGAGAAACCCGATGACCAGATGAGCTCCAGTTCGAACCAGCTGCTGGGAACTCTTCCACTCCGGTGACCCTTTTTCCATTTTTTTGCATTTTAGTATATATTTGTGTCTACACTTTTGTTTGTTAAATAATTTTATTTAGTGTTGGGTTGTTCATATCATTGTTGTTGTATTGGTATTGTTATTGTCAATATTGTTGTTTTTTTCAAGTAAATTTTTGAACTTCCTAAGTGATCAGACATATGTTCTATTACTGGTTTTTCATTCCATTATATTTGGTTTGTTTGCTCTATTTTTTCGGTAATCGTCTTATTTTTGGTGAATATTATTGCTCTGACAAGCTATAGTGATCTCTTTGGCACTTTATTATTTTGTTTGGTGTTATTCATAAAAAAAAACAAATTATTTTATTTTTTTACACTATTTTAATGAGTTTTAAAACTCTAACAATTTTACTCCCACTTTTTCATTTTGAATATCTAAAATTTGATACAGTTTTTATTTAGGTTTGTGTTTATGATGTTGTAGTATTTTTTATTTATTATTGTTATGTTTCACTTTTATTTATTTTTAGTTTGTCAGTGTTGTGTATTTTATATTATATTTAATACAATTGTGGCTCTCTGCATTTTTTTTTTAAATTTGTTGACATCTTTATGTCTAGATTGATTGAGTTGGTTATATTAGTGCTCTGTTTATTCTCTGTTAGCTTCAATTATTTATGTTCATACCTAAACATTTATCAATTTGTACATTTCTTATATTGATATTATTTAGTGGACTTATGAAATATAAAATTGGCCAATGAGAAAATCTCTCCGTCGATTTTGGAGGCTTCCACATTGCAAAAGAAGGAAATTTAGTTCAAATGTATATATATTTATGTTTTGTTTTATATATGATTTAATCATTTTGTGATAATTAATTAATAAGATACTTTTTTTTAATTATTTTTTCATTTTGTGGTTGCTGCTGCTATTTTTGTTAATTATGAAATTGTTTATTTTTTTAGCATTTTCCATTGCATTACAAGATAAAAATCGGTCAATGAGAAAATCTCTTCATCGATTTTGGAGGATTTCACATTGTAAAAGAAGGAAATTTAGTTTAAATTTATATATTTTGTGTGTTAAAAATGGCCGATGAAGAAATTACCGTCGATTTTCAAGGCCTACCATTAAGATGGATTTTTATTTTTCTAAGTTATTATTCGAGTTATTCATTTTTACTCATATTTATTTAGTACTAACACTTTTACTAGGTGTCTTTACAGGTACACAGAGTTTCTTTCCATTGAAGCTATTCGAACAAAGTTCGAACAATATTTTTGATCTATTGTTGTATATATTATTGACGTTAGGCAAACATTAGACCGATTCTTACATTATTATTTTATTTTATTATTTGTTATATTGCATGTTGATTGTATTTGAAAAAAAATGAATTCAGTCGGGATCCATAATTATGGATTTCGAAGGATGCCTAACACCTTCTCTTCGGAATTACCTGAACCCTTACCTAGAATCTAATGATTTCGTAGATCACTTTAATTTGGTTTCCTAGTTTTTCCTAAAATTAGGTGGCGACTCCTTTAAATCGTTTATTCTTTAAATTCTTTTAAAATTGAATGAGTTATTTTTTTTTTTTTGAATCACCACGACATTTCGACCTATTTGAATAGAGTAGGGATGTAAACAGAAAGTTGTCCCTTTCGTTGGATATGATTGATGAAAGAAATTGTGGACAACAAAAATTGACAAACCCGATTTTGGTCGAAAGTCGATCAGAGGCTTGCATCCAAAAGGTTCTCCATTGTGTTGCGTCCTTATTGAAGTAGTCCTCATATATGGCTCAATTGAGAATGCATTCTCTTGAATGTTCTCGAAAAATAAAGAACAAACTCATTAGTAGAGACAGAATTATAGGGAAATGGTAGCATTGCTTACGATACGACAAATGACGATGATCCATTGGTAGGATAAAAATGAATGTCCATCGATAAGACAAATGAAAAAGAATGACCCATCGGTAGGATTTTGAATGCATGTCCATCGATAGGACGAATGAAGATGACTCATCAGAAGGATTTGAATGTATGTCCATCGATAGGATGAATAAGGATGATCCATTGGTAGGATATAAACGCATGTCGATCAGTAGGATGAATGAAGAAAGATGATCCATCGGTAGGATTTTGAATGTATGTCCATCGGTAGTAAGAATGAAAAAAGATGATCCATCGGTAGGATTTTAAATGTATGTCCATCGATAGAACGAATGAAAAAGATTATTATCGGTAGAATTTTGAATGTATGTTCACCGGTAAGACGAATGAAAAGATTATCCATTAGTAGGATTTTAAATGTATGTCCATTGGTAGGACGAATGAAATTCTTTCGATGCAAGTCTCCTCCGACTTGAACGTGGAATAGATAGGGTGCACATCCTTCACCTCCAAGTAGATGTGACTTAAATACAAATATCTTTCAACGCAAGTTTCCATCGACTTGAACGTTGAAAATATATGGTTCACATCCTTCACCACCGAATAGATGCAACTTAAATGCAAATATCTTTCAACGCAAGTTTCCACCGACTTGAACGTTGAAAAGATAGGACACACATACATCACCTCTAAATAGATGCGACTTAAATGCAAATATCTTTCAACGCAAATTTCCACCGACTTGAACGTTGAAAAGATATGGTGAACATCCTTCACCACCAAATAGATGCGACTTAAATGCAAATATCTTTCAACGCAAATTTCCACCGACTTCAACGTTGAAAAGATAGGATGCACATCCTTCACCTCCGAATAGATGCGACATAAATGCAAATATCTTTCAATGCAAGTTTCCACCGATTTGAACATTGCAAAGATAGGACACACATCTTTCACCTACGAATAGATGCGACTTAAATGCAAATATCTTTCAACGCAAATTTCCACCTACTTGAACATTGAAAAGATAGAACGCACATCCTTCACCTTCGAATAGATGCGACTTAAACACAAATATCTTTCAATGCAAGTTAACACCGACTTGAACGTTGCAAAGATAGGACGCACATCCTTCACCTCTGAATAGATGCGGCTTAAATGCAAATATCTTTCAACGCAAATTTCCACTGACTTGAACGTTGCAAAGATAGGACGCACATCCTTCACCTCCGAATAGATGCGACTTAAATGCAAATATCTTTCAACGCAAGTTTCTACCGACTTGAACGTTGAATAAATATGGTGCACATCCTTCACCTCTGAATAGATACGACTTAAATTCAAATATCTTTCAACGCAAGTTTTCACCGACTTGAACGTTGCAAAGATATGGTGCACATCCTTTACCTCCGAATAGATGCGACTTAAATGCAAAATCTTTCAACGTACGTTTCCACCGACTTGAACGTTGAATAGATATGGTGCACATCTTTCACCTTCGAATAGATGCGACTTAAATGCAATGACCTTCTTGGCGAATAAAAATGCAATGACCCTTTTGGTAAATGAAAATGCATGACCTTTTTGGTAAATAAAAAATGCATGAACTTTTTAGTGAATAAAATAATGCAATGGCCCTCTCGACAAATAATAATGCAATGACCTTCTCAGTAAATAAAAAATGCAATGGCTCTATTGGTAATTGAAAATGCAATGACCTCTCGGCAAATAAAAAGATAATGAAAATGCAAATGATGATGACCTAATGATTTCTCACTTTAACGAGGTGGATAGCTCGATGATTATCCAACTGTATTGAGGTGGCTGACTCGATGATTGTACACTATAACGAGATGGATGGCTCGATGATTATCTTGAAAGTGTCTCGTCTGAATGCTTTCACTTGTTCTTGTATTTTAAAGAAACAATTAGTAGATTCAATGGCGCCTTAGCTAGCGACTTAGTCAATAAACTTGAGAAAAGATTCTTGAAAAGAGGATATGTATAAAAGTCTGGCCACTTTGACACATGTGAGCAATCAATATTTTATTCTTTACCATTTTGTGTTTATCGGGACTAAAGTCTTATCGGGGATTTGTACTGTCACGCCCCAAGCTACCCCCGAGACGCGGACACAAAACCTAGGACCACAAGTGATCCCAAGCTAACCTTGCTGGCATGATCATGAGCATACTAAAGAATATAAACTGTTGCGGAAGGTAAATCATACTTAAAATGAAAAGATGGGGAATACCCATATGCTAAATCTGAGATATATGAAAACTGATAAGTTTAATACAAAGAAAATATCAACTCAACGCTAAGATGAAACTAACTATGTCTTAAATAAGCCTCTAAACTGGACTAGAAATACTGGGACAAGCCCAAGTTAAATCTAGCAAAACTGAACTAAATGACTGAAGACAGAAATTAAACTCATGACTGTTGTCCTCGGAGAATGAGGACTCACCATTGAATCTGCTGAACTGGAGATCGGAAATTGATCTATACGTGATCTGGATGCTGAGAACCTGAACCTACATCACGAGAAGATGTAGCGCACGTATGCTTCAGTACTTGAAAGGTACTGAACATGTATGATAGAATAAAGCTGAAACAACTGAACAAGCACAAAAGCAAGTATAATAATTCGAACATGATATACTGAATTTCTGAGCTAACTGGATACAATGACCAATCTATAACATGCTGAAACTGAATACTGAATATACTGATAAATGGTCAATGCAAGAGAGTCTACTGAACTATGGGAGCTACTAATAATCGATAATAAAATCACATGAGCTAAATGTGGAGTCCGATGTATACGCCCCATAGAGAGGACCCAATATACTCTGCCAAAGGTATAAAGGCATGCTGGCGTGATCACTAAACTGATGTCCACAGAGGGGACTTACAACCTACTTGGCTAGTAGTTCTGGGACTATTGGGTACGCTGAACCCTAGTCCAACTCGGTATTATGCTACTCCCATTGATTTATGTAGTTAACTGATTATGTCTGAATTTTCTATAAATACTGGATAGCTTAAAACTGAACATGCAAACTGAGAATGCAATATTTAATCTGATAATGATGCACTAATAACTGAGGCATGTATATCTGAAGTAACTGAAATATCTGACCTAGCATGTGTAATTCATGAACTAAAGAAATGCAAACCTAGGGTTCTAAAATTCATGCAATAATCTGAGTAATAACATGGAAATCTAATTTGGAACATATAACTAATTAATTCATGAAGTTCTATCAAGTTATAGAAACCCTAGGCTTAATCAGAATAAGAGAATCAAGAATCTGACTTAAAACTAGGGACACAATGGGTGAAAGGAATCCACTAGTAAAATCCTACATACCTAGTGATGAACTTCACGGAAAAACACTTCGGTTTCGGGGCTGTAACTGTTGGATACTTGTTGCGTTCTTGACTAGGGTTCTTGGCCTTTTTTCTCCTTTCTTGCTTCTAATTTTCTAACTTTTGATTAATGATTTGACTTAGGTAAGTTTTAGTTATGTTTCTAGGCTTAAACTAACTAAAATCTGATGATTTAGGGTCAAAACGATGTATCTTAGAGTTTAAACGAAGTGGGAAAAGACCAAAAGACCCCTGGGTAAGTTGTTGTCGGACCAAACGACGACCTGGACAGACGGTTCGTCGTTCAATCGACGGTCTGTCGTTTGGTCCGTAGATTGGGCCTATTCGACAGGCCTTTATTAAAACGGGCATAACTTTTCACTCTGAGCTCTGATTTTAGCAAGGTCGGTAGCTATGGAAAGCTAATTCAATTTTCTATCTTTTGGTATGTCATGCAAACCTAATCATTTTTTGCAAAGAGTTATGATCATTTGAAGTTGACCCAACTGCATTTCCCCCACTAACTGTCTGCTAGTTCCCACCTACGGTCAGACCTACGAACTGTGGGTCCACTTACGGACTGTGCTGGTCACCTGTGGCCCTTGTTAGAGAGTGGATGAAGGGGATCTCGATCGACGGTCACGGACTATGGTCCGTCGTCTGACCTACGGACCGTAGGTCCATCCGTCGATCAAGACTTAGCAAATTTTTCCCGGCTGAGTTTTTTTTGGGAGTCTCTGATCCCATCGACGGTTGTGCAGGACGGACCGTGGGTCAGACTACAGTCCGTCGATGGTCACGTCGGTTGCACCTGCAGATTTTTCTGAAAAACTGATTTTTGGTCTGTTTTGTCTACGGGGTGTTACATTATCTCCCCCTTGGGAATATTCGTCCTCGAATGAAGACTAAACTAGCTTAAATAGAGGGAGAGAGCTGCAAACCCTACTACTAAACACAGAGAACTGAGTTTCTGACTGAATTGAGTTTCGTAAACATGCAAATACGCTGAAAATGCAAGTACAAACTGAGGGAACATGATTCTAAGACTGAATTCACGCATGAATGACTGGAAAACTGAAGAGGAACTATTACCTCAAGCTAGAGTGGAATCGGAAGGAAAAAGGTGAGGATACTTGGCCTTCATGGCTGCTTCTGCTTTCCAAGTAGCTCCCTCTACGGAGTGACTCATCTACAATACCTTGACTGAAGCGACTTCTTTGTTTCTCAATCTTCTAACCTGACGGTCAAGAATCTTAACTAGTACATCCTCATAAGAAAGATTATCTTTCACCGCCACACTCTCTAATGGCACTATAGAGGCTAGATCACCCACACACTTCTTCAAAAGTGAGATGTGGAAGACCGGATACACTGCTGCTAATTCTGCTGGCAACTCTAACTCATATGCCACCTTGCCAACCGTTTTTAAGATCTTGTAAGGGCCTACATATCTAGGACTGATCTTTCTTTTCTTGCCAAATCTCATTACCCCTTTCATAGGTGAGACTTTCAGAAAAACCCAATCATCAACTTGGAACTCTAGTTCCCTTCTCCTTACATCTGCATAAGATTTCTGACGACTGTAGGTTGTCTTAAGTCTATCTCTAATGAGTTACACTTTCTCCATAGCATGAAGGACTGAATCTGGCCCTATCAAAGCTGATTCACCTACTTCAAACCAACCAACAGGAGATCTACATCTACGCCCATACAAAGCCTCATAAGGGGCCATCTGAATGCTGGAATGGTAGCTATTGTTATAAGCGAACTCAATCAGAGGAAGGTGATCATCCCAACTACCTTTGAAATCGATCGCACAAGCTCTCAACATATTCTCTAGGATCTGAATGGTGCACTCTACCTGTCCATCCGTCTGCGGATGAAATGCTGTGCTAAGGTTAACTTTAGTACCAAGACCCTTCTGAAACGACTTCCAGAATGAGAGGTAAACTGAGGACCTCTATCTGAGATGATATACAAAGGTACCCCATTCAACCTCACAATTTCATTAATTTAAAGCTTGGCATAGTCCTCTGCCGAATCTGTAGTCTTGACCGCCAAAAAGTGAGAAGACTTTGTCATCCTATCAACTATCACTCAAATGGAGTCATGCTGTCTGTGAGTACGAGGTAACCCTGTGATGAAATCCATATTGATAACTTTCTACTTCCAAATAGGAATGTCGATCTCTTGAGTCATACCCCCTGGTTTCTGATGTTCTACCTTGACTTGCTGACAATTGGGGCACTTACTCATAAAATCTGCTATTCCCTCTTCATGCCATTCCACCAATAGACTTCCCGCAGATCGCGGTACATCTTAGTGGCACCTGGGTGAATAGAATATATGGAGTTATGGGCTTCTGCAAGAATATGTTGTCTCAACTCGCCCACATCAAGAACACACAATCTACCCTGGTAGCGAAGTACACTATCTTCCCCTTGGGAGAAAACCTCCACTCTCTGATTATGGACTGCACATTTAAGTTCAAGCAAGATTGGATCAGTGTCTTGCTTTTACTTATCCTCCACTACCAAAGAAGATTCTGCCCCATTCTAAACTGTTACACCACTGTCTGATATGCTCATAAGGTGAACTCCCAAGCGAGCAAGCCTGTGAACATCCTTCAGTAGCTCCTTCCTTTCTTCCTCAACATGGGCTACATTACCCATAGATAGTCTACTAAAAGCATCTACTACTACATTCGCCTTACCAAGATGGTAATGTACACTCATATTATAATCCTTAAGGAACTCAAGCAATCTCCTCTGGCGAAGATTCAACTCTTTCTGGGTGAACACATACTAAAGGCTCTTATGGTCAGTGAACACATTTACATGAACACCGTACAAGTAGTGTCTCCAGAACTTGAGTGCAAACACCACTGCTGCAAGCACGAGTTCATGAGTTAGATAGTTCTTCTCATGCACCTTAAGCTGTTTAGAAGGATAAGCTATAACCTTATCTCGCTACATCAATACACAACCAAGGCCAACTCTGGATGCGTCGCAATAGATCACATAACCATCTGACCCCTCTGGTCTAGTCAAAATAGGAGTTGTAGTCAATTTTGTTTTCAATTCTGCAAAGCTTTTCTCACAATCATCTGACCATTGAAACTTGACCATCTTCTGCATCAACCTAGTCAATGGTGAGGCTATGAATGAAAATCCTTCCACGAACCTTCTGTAATAACCTGCTAGACCTAAGAAACTTCTGATATCTATAGCAGAGGTAGGTCTGGGCCATTGTTTCACTACTTCTATCTTCTGTGAATCCACTCGAATCTTTTTGCTAGACACAATGTGACCAAGGAAAGCAACGGAGTGCAACTAGAACTCACATTTACTAAACTTAGTGAATAACTGGCGATTTGAGAGTCTGTAGAACAAGTCATCTCAAATGACTCGCATGTTCTTCGTCATTCCTAGAGTAAATGAGGATATCATCAATGAAAACGATAACGATAACGAACAAGTTCCAGTATTGTTTGAACACTTGTTCATCAAATCCATGAAAGCTGCACGAGCATTGGTTAGTCCAAATGACATAAATACAATTCATAATGATCATACCGAGTTCTGAAGGCTGTTTTTAGAATGTCACTATCTCTGACTCTGAATTGATGATAACCTAATCTGAGGTCTATCTTTGAGAAATGGCTAGCACCCTAAAGTTGGTCAAACAAGTCATCAATCCTAGGGATGGGATACTTATTCTTGATTATGACCTTGTTCAACTGTCTATAGTCAATGCACATTCTGAAAGAACCATCTTTCTTCTTTACGAACAACACTGGTGCACCTCATGGAGATTGCACCATGGAGAAACACTAGGTTTGATGAAACCCTTATCTAGGAGGTCTTTCAACTGCTCTTTCAATTCCTTAAGCTCTGCTGGAGCTATTCTTTAAGGAGGAATAGAAATAGGTTGGTTATCTGGAAGGAGATCAATTCCAAAGTCGATTTCTCTTTCGGGAGGAAATCCGGGAAGATCTTCTGGAAATACTTCTGGAAACTCATTGACTACTGGAACTGACTCAAGAGTTGGGGTTTCAGAACTATAATCCTTAACCCAAACTAGGTGATAGAGATAACTTTTAGAGATCATCTTTCTGGCCTTAAGGTAAGAAATGAATCGACCCATAGGCGCTAACTACTACCCTTCCATTCTAAGATTGGTTCATCTGGAAACTGAAAACGAACAATCCTAGTTCTACAATCGACTGAGGCATAACATGAATGTAACCAATCCATTCCTAGAATGACATCGAAGTCTACCATTTCTAACTCTACAAGATCTGCTGAGGTGACTTTCTGAGAGACTGTGACACGGCAATTTCTCTATACCCGTCTAGCTATAACTGGGTCACCGACTGGAGTAGAGACTGAGAAAGGTTCTAAGAGAGTTTCTGGACTGACAGTGAATTGGACTGCTATGTAAGGAGTTACAAAAAAAAAGAGTATCCCCTGGATCTAACAATGCATAAACATCATGGTCAAAGACTCGTAACGTACTAGTGACTACATCAGGAGAACCTTCATGATCCTGGCGATCCTGAAGAGCATAGAACATGTTTTGGCGCTGACCGCCACTTGTACCTGATGAGTTACCCTGCTGAGTCGGGTGACTTGCTGGTGTTGATGAGGTTGTAGACTGAGCTCTACCATTTCCCCCTCCTTGACCCTGTCTAGAGGGACAATCCCTCAACCTGTGACCAGACTGACCGCACCCAAAGCATCCTTCCTTTCCTGCGAGACACTCGCCCGGATGGTTCTTACCACACTTAGGGCAAGTGGGGTAAGTCTTGGTGCCTGAAACACTTTCCAGAGACTTAGAGCCTGGTGCTCTAACCTTCTGGTCATACCTGTTCTTGGAGGATGGAACACTAGCTGACGAAGGGGCTGGAGTTGAAAACTTTTGCTGACTCTGCGAGCGATTTCCACCACCCAATTTCTGCTGAGAATAGTCATAGTTCCCAATCCTAGCCTTCTTATTCTCCTTGGCCTGTTCCCTAAGCTTATCACCGAGTCAGAATCCTAGAGATGTTCATATCTCCCAGCAACATAGCATTTCTGCACTCTGTTTTCACCAAATCTGACACTCCATACAAAAACTTATTCATCTGAGTCCTGGAGTCAGCAACCATGTAAGGAGCATATCTGGAGAGTTGGTTAAACTTCAGTTCATACTCTTGGACTGTCATGTTACCCTGCCTCAAGTTCATGAGCCTTTGCCTTTCTCAACTCTATTGGGATAAACCTGTCGAGAAAAGTCTCACTAAAACAATCTCAAGTGATAGGAGCTGCATTTGCACCCCTATTCTTCTTCCACTGAGTGTACCAGATATGAGCAACATCCTTCAAATGGTATGATGCCAACTCAACCCGATCATTCCCATTGACTTGCATTACCTCAAAGATCTTCTTTATCTCATCCAAGAAATTTTGAAGATCCTCATTAGTCTGTGATCCTAAGAACTCAGGAGGATTCATCCTAACAAAGTGACCCTTGCTGCTGCTGATCCACCATTTTCATTCACAGGAGCATGAACCCGATTGTTCTGGTTGGTCATACTCTTAGCCAACATCTGTATGGAATTCTGGAACTCAGCATTGGAGACTTCTTGATCTGGGACTGGAGGAGCTGCATTTCCATTCCTGGCATTCGCATTCCTAGCATTAGCTCTACGAGGAGTCATGATCTAAAACGTAGAACGTCAAGTTAGAATGGAATTAGATCATACCTTACGCACGCTAAGAGTAGCAACAAAGTGAAGTTTTCCTAAAACACTTCATAGCCTCCCTCTCATTAGATGCGGTGGACTTCACACCCATGAAAATGACTTTACTTAGTGCGGCTTTTCAGAAATCCTATGGCACTTAAATCTAATGCTCTGATACCAAGTTTTATCACGCCCCGAGCTACCCCCGAGATGCAGACACGGAACCTAGGACCACAAGTGATCCCAAGCTAACCCTGCTGGCATGATGATGAGCATACTAAAGAATATAAATTGTTGCGGAAGATAAATCATACTTAAAATGAAAAGATGGGGAATACTCATACGCTAAATCTGAGATATATGAAAAATGATGAGTTTAATACAAAGAAAATATCAACTCAATGCTAAGTTGAAACTAACTATGTCTGAAATAAGCCTCTAAACTGGACTAGAAATACAGGGACAAGCCTCAGCTAAATCTAGCAAAACTGAAACTCAATGACTGAAGACTGAAATTAAACTCATGACCGTTGTCCTCGGAGAATGAGGACTCACCACTGAATCAGCTAAACTGGAGATCAGAAATCGATCTATGCGTGATCTAGATGCTGAGAACCTGAACCTACATCATGAGAAGATGTTTCGCACGTATGCGTCAGTACTTGAAAGGTACTGAACATGTAGGATAGAATAAAGCTGAAACAAAACATAACTGAACAAGCACAAAAGCAAGTATAATAATTTGGACATAACTAGATACAATGACCAATTTATAGCATCCTAAAACTAAATACTGAATATACTGATAAATGGTCAATGCAAGAGAGTCTGACTGAACTGTGGGAGCTACTAATAACCGATAATAAAACCACATGAGCTAAATATGGAGTCTGATGTATACGCCCCATAGAGAGGACCCAATATACCCTGTCAAAGGTATAAAGGCATGCTGGCGTGATCACTAAACTGATGTCCACAGAGGGGACTTACAACCTACTTGGCTAGTAGTTCTGGGACTATTGGGTACGCTGAACCCTAGTCCAACTCGGTATTATGCTACTCCCATTGATTTATGTAGTTAACTGATTATGTCTGAATTTTCTATAAATACTGGATAGCTTAAAACTGAACATGCAAACTGAGAATGCAATATTTAATCTGATAATGATGCACTAATAACTGAGGCATGTATATCTGAAGTAACTGAAATATCTGACCTAGCATGTGTAATTCATGAACAAAAGAAATACAAAGCTAGGGTTCTGAAATTCATGCAATAATCTGAGTAATAACTTGGAAACCTGATTTAGAACATATAACTAATTAATTCATGAAGTTCTATCAAGTTCTAGAAACCCTAGGCTTAATCATAATAAGAGAATCAAGAATCTTACTGAAAATTAGGGACCCAATGGGTGAAAGGAACCCACTAGTAAAATCCCACATACCTGGTGATGAACTTCACGGAAAAACATTTAGGTTTTGGGGCTGGAACTGCTGGAACTTTGTTGCGTTCTTGATAAGGGTTTTTGGCCTTTTTTCTCCTTTTTTGCTTCTAACTTTTGATTAATGATTTGACTTAGGTAAGTTTGAGTTATGTTTCTAGGCTTAAACTAACTAAAATCTGATGATTTAGGGTCAAAACGACGTATCTTAGAGTTTAAACAAAGTGGGAAAAGACCAAAAGACCCCTGGGTAAGTTGTTGTCGGACCAAACGACGACCTGGATAGAAGGTTCATCGTTCAATCGACGGTCCGTCGTTTGGTCCGTAGATTGAGCCTGTTCGGTAGGCCTTTACTAAAATGGGCATAACGTTTTACTCGGAGTTCTGATTTTAGCAAGGTCGGTGGCTATGGAAAGCTAATTCAATTGTCTATATTTTGGTATGTCATGGAAACCTAATCATTTTTTGCTAAGAGTTATGATCATTTGAAGTTGACCCAACTGCATTTCCCCCACTAACTGTCTGCTAGTTCCCACCTACGGTCAGACCTATGAACTGTGGGTCCACTTATGGACTATAATGGTCACCTGTGGCCCTTCTTAGAGAGTGGATGAAGGGGGTCTTGATCGACGATCATGGACTATGGTCCGTCGTCTGACCTACGGATCGTAGGTCCATCCGTCGATCAAGACTTAGTTAATTTTTCCCGGCTGAGTTTTTCTTGGGAGTCTTTGATCCCATCGACAGTTGTGCAGGACGGACCGTGGGTCAGTCTATGGTCCGTCGATGGTCACATCGGTTGCATCTGCAGATTTTTCTGAAAAACTGATTTTTGGTCTATTTTAGCTACGAGGTGTTACATGTACGAGGAGTTGTTGTCTTGCCATGACAATACTGGAGATTTGCAAGTTGACTTTGAACTTCAAACGATGATGGATCATTTGAAGTTTAATATGAAGCTTCTCACAGTATTTATTGGAATTTTTGAGATCTTCCTCAAAAATTATGTCCCAGTTAGAACCTTTGGTAAATCTCAAAATGATCTTCAATCTTGACTTGTTGGAGATAGAACTTTTATTGTGAATTTTTGACATATTCTCAAAAATTCTGTCCTAGTGTTTATTACAAGGAGAAAGAAAAATCACACTGGGGATATGACCGAGCCGTCGTGGCGCCTACATATCCTGTTGAGTCCGAAATCAGGTCAAATGTAGTTCCAATTCTGTAAATGATGAATACTGCAAAGAATCTGAGAGATTATCAGTAGAAAATGCACAATATGAACATGATGAAATATGAAAATGATATACCTAGCTATATTCAAAGCCTAAAGACAAGATGTATCACATTTTTGGGATGGACAACCCAATGAAGTAAAACAGGCGTCTCACACATACTCATGTATATCCAGACCAAAGTCACCTAAGTCGCCTAGGAACTCATCTACATCTGAATCAAAGCCACCCAAGTCTACGCCTTGGGACTCATCTATAAAATCATTTATTTCTTCCATTTCATATTCAACTGCTATTTAATCAATGTCATCTCTTTGTTGATGGGACATGCTGCATTCCAACTAAATGATCTTAAGGCACAAATTTAGGGTTTTTAGTTTTTGTCTATTGACCACAATAGGTTTTTTGGTCAACTCCGTGAATGGAAAGGTTGTTTCTCCTTTATGTGGACTACTAATTTGCATTAGTGTGGCATCCTAATGGCCTAACGTTTGTAACCGGGAACCATAATAAAATGTGCAGAATATGGGATATTCGAAACTTGTCCAAGTCACTTACTACTTTGAATGGAGACATTGGGGCTATTCGGTTAATCAACTACACGTTTGATGACAGATTTATGCGTATGGTAGAGCTTGTAGAATTTGTCCATGTTTTTATGTAACAATGTGGATATGAGGCGGAGCAAGAAATTGTTTTCATTAGTGAGAAATTGGGAGTGTCTTTTAGTCCGGATACAGAGTCCCTTATGATTAGAATGTGGAGTTGCACATTTAGTAACCTTCTTACAATTTAAAATGCAACTACATACTTTATAAGGTTTCATATCTTAAAATGTATTAACAGTAGCATGAATAAAAATCCTATGAAAAATATTTTTTTTCTTAAATAAGGCACCAAGTGACCATTTAAAAGATCATCACTCATTTGACTCCGCAAGTCATTCTTGATAAACTTCATTATTGAAAAAGCTCTGTTAACAGGTGTAGTGAAAATTGGTAAAAGTAAAGCACGGTTCATTAAGTGGCATGCCAGAGGATAATTTGAATGTTTCTTTGTTTGGACTAATTTTTTGGATAGATCACAAAGCTCATTTAGATCAGAGAACCTTTCATCAACATCACTAACATCAACAATGTAATTCTAAAGTAGATTCTCAAGAGTACTCATATTAAATTCATCTAGATATAGTTCATTCTCTTGACTTTTTAAATGTCAACATTAAATGAGTTAGTTGGATTTAAACAAACAATTTCATGGAACAAATCAGTAGTCACCTCATTATAACGATCATTAAGTTCTTGAAGTTGTTAATGAATAATATTAAAAAACACTTCAACATGATGATGATGTAAGACTTTATAGTCAGCAAATTTACGTCGTGATCTTAAAAGGCTAACATATGGGTCATTAAACTTAGGTATCAAAATTTCATGTTTGATACAAAATAGATATCTTAGCAATAAGATAATCACACTTATCATTCATTTAAACTTGCAACCTTATTTTTGCTACTTCAGCAAGTAGCATGGCGTTTACTGCATCTTGCTTCTTTTTTTGTAAGCATTTATTAAGCTCCTTTGGGATTGCTAAAACATATTTCTTCAAATGCATCGATAATGCAACCTCAAATATGTTTGACAAGCTTCAAGATTTGTCATTGTCTTGGCTCTTTCATCCATAATTCATGTAACAAGAAGATCAAGAATAGAGTCTAACATAAGAACAAAATTGCTAAATGATTTATAATAAGATCCCCAACGAGTATCACAAACTCTTGAAAGACCAAGTTTTTGATTTTCTCTTTGCATGACACATCCAAAGATTTATCAACTAGTAACGCAATGTACTCGCCATTTAATTCCTCCAAGATAGTTTTAACTATCTTTATGTTATATGCAGTCACAATATTCTTTTGATTAATTGGAGAAGTCATATGATCATATTGAGGAGCATATTCTAGTACATAATCACGAATTTATCACACTTTTTTCGAACCATGAGAGAACTTGAAGAAAATTACCCCTACTAAGTGATGATTTAGGTTCATTATGACCTCGCAATGTGAATCCTTGAGTTATGAGAAGTCTTATAACTACATAACCAAAGCACTTAAGTTGATCAAATATACATGCTTAAGTTGATTTGATTTCTTCTCTAATGCAAATTGAATAGATAGTCGTCATCATAATAAATCTTGCATTTTCTTGATTGATTATGTATGTTATTCGGTAGACCAATATGTTTGTCAAGACTACTATTTTTGTTCCAAATTTTAAATTATGTATTGAAAATAGTTCACATTCATTTTGATGAATGTTATGGTCTTTAATCACATAACAATACAAACAATAGGCTGCATCTTTACTAACACTATACTACCAATCATGATGTACAATATCAAATTATCTATGATTAAAATGATGCACTGATCCAAAATTATTTGTTTGAGGATATTTATGCTCCTCCAGACGAGGTTGACAAGGACCATTCAGAAGGTTTGCTCTTTTAGTAACATCACAATGATTTGGAGGATAGTTCAATATTTGGGTTTTTTCATGAGGATCAAACTTTCAAGAACCCGATTCAAATTCTTGAGAAAAATGTAATGGTACTTTTGAATGGTAGGCATTTCCTTCTTGGTTAGATTGACTATGACTATGAGAAGCTAAATTTTATTTTGATACTTGGGTAAAATACTTCTTCATTGAATACTGAGACAAAATCGTAAGGTAAGAACTTAGTTAGAACTTAGGAGTATTGAACTCACAATACAAACCAAAACAAAATTCCAATAAAAATAAAAAAATATATGCATACACTTATCTAGCACAATTAAAGATTACTATATTAGTACACAATGATAATATGACTCTTTCCAGTATCAAATATGTCTTTTTGCATCATGCCAACACTTTGTCTAAGATCAGTAAACATACCTCAAACGAGCTCCTATAGGAAGAAGTCAATGAAATCCTCTATCATCCAGAGAACATCGCCAACCTACACCTTTGGAATGTATTACATGCATTACAAACTCAAATGGCTTGCAATTGAACGCATATGTCCTATGTAGACAGGTAGAAACGGTCCTCATCCATTAGAAGAATGCTATCTCGTTATTGATCAGATGTTTGATAAACTAGCAGGACAAGAGTATTGTTGCGTTTTCATACTCAATAATAACATGACTTAATTTTCAGTTCTGTAGAGCTTGTGTGAAGAAGGTTGAATGTCCGAGTTAAATCACCTATTTCAATGAGCTCTTCCAGAACTGCAAAATTAAGATTTTATCGGTGTGTTCTAATGTAGTGATCCTTAATTGTGCTAGATTGGTGTATAAATGGACTTTTGATCGTTATGTCAATTTTGTTAAGGTTTCTATTGTGTGTTTAATTTTCCTAAGTTCTTACTTTACGATTCATCTCAACATTCAGTGAAGAATATTTTACTAAAGTACCAAAATCAAGTTTAGCTTGGCATAGTCATAGTCAATCTAACCAAGAAGAAATGTCAACCATTCAGAAGTACCATTACATTATTCTCAAAAATTTTATTTGGGTTCTTTTGAGTTTGATCTTGGTGGAAAACCCCAATATTGAACTATCATTCAAATCATCGTAATATCATTAGAAGAGCATACCTTTTGAATGGTCCTTGTTAACCTGGAGGTGCATGCATATCCTCGAACAAATATTTCTAGATCAATGCATCATTTTAATCAACGGTTTGATGATGTATATATATAATGATTGGTAAGATAGTGTTAGTAAAGATGCAACTTATTGTTTATGTTGTTTTCTATTTAAAGACCATAACATTTATAAAGGTGGAGGTGAAGTATTTTCAATATAGAGTTTTGCACTTGAGAGGCAGTCTACTCAACTTAAACATGGATATTGGATCTGTTAGAGTAAAAGTTTTTATGATAACCAACATATTTCCTTGCAGGGTAAACATATCACCAAAAAGGGAAAGAATCAATCTTGGATCCCCACAAATGAAAGGATCCTGATTGAGACGCAATCAATCAAGGATTCAAGAAGATATTCTCAAATCACAAAAAGCACAAATCAAGGAAGGAAAATATATCGACAACTGGCAATGACAAACACAACGGCTAAATTCAAACCAATATTTAAGGAAATCTGAAGATATCAAGCATACACTCAACCAAGGAAGCTGAATATTCAAAATACAAACTAAAGAACACAATGGCTACAAACTACAGTCAATTAAGGAAAGATACAACAACTAAGCTGAACAAGAACCAAGACTGGAAATCAGTCTTGAGCTTTAATTTAGAAAATTAGGATCACTTACCTTCTTTTCCAAGGACCAAATCTCTTGGGTTGCTACCTCATTACAAAAAAGAATCAAGACTTCAAACACTATAAATGGAGGCTCGATTGACAGAAGAAAGCGTATAACAAGTCTGAATTATCTCACATTCCCTTCTCTACTTTTATCAAGCATTGCATTACATAGTTGTACTGTTTAAACAAAAAAGAGAGGAGAGAAAAATATTCAAAACGGGAGTGAAACAAACTCTGAGTGTGAATAGTTTACACTCATCCTTGTACTCACATTAAAAGTTCGACAGCTTAAAGATAACACCCTTTCAACCCAAGGGGACAGGACGTAAGATCCACATTGGATCCCAACCAGTATAGAAGTATCTTGTGTCAAGTTTACTTTCATGATTTTGATTCTCTTGTATCTGCTTTCAATAGTCGACTAAAGAGCACTTTAAGTCAACTACTCTTAAAGAAAAATCAAAAAATAGCAATTCACCCCCCTCTTGCACTTTTAGAATCCACTTAAGTGCTTCAATTATGTATTAATATTTATGATAACTCAGGGATTCACATTTTGAGGCCATGATGAAACTAAATCATCACTTAGTAGGGGTAATTTTCTTGAAATTCTCTTATGGTAAGCAAAGATGTGTAATAAAATTCGTGATTACGTGAACATGCTCCTCCAAAAAAATTTAGAAAGATATTGCGTGCATGTGAGATAGAGACACTTAAAGTTATCCTTTGGGAGTTAAATGGTGACTACTTTGTCTTACTAGTTTATGTGTGATCATGCAAGGATCAACAACTTCGTCTTTCAAGAGCTTGTGATACTCATTGTGGATCTTGTTATAAATCCTTTTATAATTTTATTCATATGTTTGGCTCTATTCTTGATGGATGAAAGTGTAAAGATACACATGGACCTAACTCAATTCCAAAAGTTAGCTCATGAGGGGAGGATTTCTCAAGTCCATATAAGAAGACCACCAGTCCATTCTCCAACCAATGTGGGAGTTTTACCACTCAAACACCCCCCTTCAGGCCCAAGCCCAACTGGCGCGTGCACCAGGAGCCCATGAGGGAATGGATTTGGCTCTGATACCATGTAAAGATATGGCACCTATCCTAGCTCAAACCCAAAAATTAGCTCATGAGGGGAGGTTTGCCCAAGTCCGTATAAGAAGACCACCAGCCCATTCCCCAACCAATGTGGGAGTTTTACCCACTCTAACAAGCCAAGGCAATTGGGCATCTCGAAGCTTGTCGAACATTTGAGATTGTGTTTGATGACATGTCTTCACAATCACAAATGAGCTTAATAAATGCTTACAATGAAAGAGAGCAAGATGTTGCAAACACCATGCAACTTGTTGAAGTAGCAAAGAGAAGGTTGCAAGTTTTAAGGTTTGATGGGTGAAATTCTCTTATTGTTAAGGTATCGAGTTAATATCTCAAAAAGTCACTTATCTTTGAGAATTTACCTATCAAAGTCATTGAACTTTTTTTCAGTAAAACCACTCAATTTATGTTATTGTATCAATAAAATCACTCAACTAATTTGTCATTAATTCAATTTATGACATGATTTTTATTAATCCACATGCAATTAGACCAAAATTCATTACCAATCCAACCCATTAACCCAAACCCAATTAAAAGACACAACACTTCTTCATCTTCTTATGACCCCCAATTCCAACGATTCAAACCACTGGAATGCCCGATAGTAAACAAGGTGAAAAGGACGATGCCATGCCTAGATCGCATACTATTGGAATTTTGACCCCCGAATTCGCCTAAGGAACAGGTTTATTCTATATGTTCCTTTGCATATTACAGTAGTTACGTTTTGTGAAGCAAATAAAATAATGACACAATATTTTATCGTGGAAAACCCCAACTCATAAGGGTAAAAACCACGACCTATAACGCTGTAGGATTTAACTCCACTTCATTAAACTTTGAACATCAACAGATTACAAGACTATATAACCTAAGGAATTATAAACTCTAATTCCTCGAGGAATTATAAACTCTAATTCCTAGCTAAGAAATTATAAACTCTGATTTCTAGCTACCCAAAGACACAAAAAAAAACGGTTGTATATCTTTTAACGTCCATGAATTTTCTCAAACTTGTTAGACTAATCCTACACACACTCTCGATTGTAATCAAAACTTTTAATTACAATCTTACAATGATTTCCTCACATATTGGCAACACTCGTAAGTAACTCTCAAAACTCTCTCAAACTTTTGATCGTGTTTTGATCTTCTCTCTATGTAAGTGCGCAATTTTTCTCAAGCGAAACTATCACCCTATTTATAGATTTGGACTTGAATCCAAAACCTATTTCAACTATAAATCCTACTTCATGTAGGACTCCTCTTTTGTGTGGAACTCCTAGTTCAACTCGAACTTCTCTTCGCCGCATCTTCAACTCCTTGTTTGATTCAACTTTGTCTTGCCGCTACACAAATCTTGTTGAACTCAACTTGGATTCTTTATCACTGCCGCCTCAAATTATTTCCTTAACCAAGTAGGAAATAGTTTTCGCCGTAACTTCAAATTCTTCGTTCTTCTTAAACTTATGATGCCGCCTCAATATTCGAAGTCCCTCTTCACGTAGAAATCCTAGTTGCACTTGACTTGGATAAAAAAATCCTTCCCGCAAAGTTCCTTATTAATTAAGAAAACACACTTTCCTTAATTAGAAAAGAAAATATTATTTTCCTTAAATAAGTAAGAAAACATTATTGATCGCTAATTCCTTTTTCAACTTGATTGCGAACTCCTTTATAAAAGGAAACTTTATGTACTCATTGCTTGTCGAAAAAGAAATAATTTCACAGCTTTATAAGTTCTAATTCGCGTGATTGACGTTGTTCATATCCAAGTCGGATTCGGTATGTAAGGAACACGTCGCACAACCTATTTCTTTCATCTGTTTCTGTATTTGTCAATTATCAAAATCTTTCTCATTCTAATAAATTCCCCCTTTTTGATGATGACAAACATACATTACGAACTCAGCAAATAAGACACACACCTTCCCTCTTTTGCCATGTTACTGCTTGTGTATATGCAACTTTGTCATAGTTCAAAACTATTTCTTTTCACAATTAACTACAGAAACTATTTCCCTTAAATAAGAAAAACTCTATTGAAACTTATTCCGTCGTCGATTTGGTTAGCAAAACCTATCACGTTAGCAGCACAACCTATTCTACATACTTTGGCAATCTTCAAAATAATCAACACTTCTAGCGTCTGACACATACACTATTTCGTTGTTGTAGTGGTGGGTTTAGGTGCTCTATGATGTGTAAAAAAAATATAGATCATCGTAAGAGGATGGAGGCTATATTAGAAGAACCCTGTATATAACGCAAAAGTTTTTGGCGAAAAAAAATGTCTGTATTACAAGTCATTGTTTCAGGGATGTCGAAAAATAATTTCGGTTGATCAATTTCTATAGAATTTCAACTTTAGTAGTTATAATACGATAATGTTGGATTATTCCTATTAAGTTGCTTTAATAAACATATGAGTTTATATTGATGAGCAGCTTCACTTGTAATCAACTCCAGTAATTTAGTTTGGATGATGAACAATTAAGTTATATCAATATATGTTTGGTTAAAAAATAAAAATGATCCAGTTAAATTTTGGAAAAAAAAATTGTCAAAGTTTTGAGTTGAATGATTTAATTGATACAAATATGTAAGTTGAGCGATTTTATTGATACAAAAATAAGTTCAATGACTTTGTTAGGTGAACTCTCAAAGTTGACTGACTTTTCAAAATTTTAACTCATAAGGTATCTATGTTTTGTATCAAACATCATGTTTTGATACATAACTTTGAGGACCCATATGTTAGTTGTTTGAGATCATAAGGAAAACTTGTTGACTATATAGTCTTAGATCAAAATCATGTTACAGTGTTTTGCAATATTAATTATTGGTAAACGTCAAGAATTAAATGATTGCTTTGATGAAGTGGCTACTGATTTTCTCCATGGAATTGCTTGTTTAAATTCAAGTAACTCTTTTTTTCAAATTTTGACATCAAATTGCAGTGAGGTTGACTCAATTATATCTGAATAAATTTAATATGGGTACTCTTGAGAATCAACTTCAATGTTACATTTGAAGGTTTTAAAAACCTATTTAAGCTAAATAACATAGAGGGAAATCGAAGACAGCGCCTAAAAAAACGAGAGACTGTGTTAAACTCATGTTGTTTTGGATTATGGCAAAATCATGTATTTCGCAAAATAGGTAGTAACAACATGTTTTCAGTGAATTCAAGTTGAAAAAGGAATTGAAGTTAAAGATGAGCATTAAATACAATTTTCTTACCTAATTAAGGAAATACGTGTTTTCTTGTTTAATAAGGAAATTGTGTGGTTAATAAAATTTTCTTATCTAAATAAGGAAAGGCGTGTTTTCTTATTAAATAAGGAAATTGTGTGGAAAAGTTTAAAGTTTTTTTAAGTCAAGAGCAACGTGGATTTCTACGTGAAGAACAAATTCGAGTTCGACGAGGTTTTGTTCGAAGTCCAAGTAGGAGTGAACAAGGATTTGAAGAAGGCAAATACAAGTTGAATTATACAAGGATTTGTTGAAGTTTTGATCTATAAATAGGGAGTTATTTGCATCAGAAAAAATTATGCACTTACATAGAGAGAAGATCAAAACACAATCAAGAGGTTTGAGAGAGTTTTGAGATTTATTGGGAGTGTTGCAAATTTGTGATGAAACGTTGTACGATTGTATTCAAGAGTCTTGTTTACAATCTGAGTTTTGTGAGTAGGAGTTGTTCAACAAGTTGTAGAACTTCAAGAACATTAGAAGATATAAAACCGAGGGGTTTTGTGTCTTTGGGTAGCTAGAAATTAGAGTTTATAATTTCTTATCTAGGAATTAGAGTTTAGAATTCCTCTAGGAATTAGAGTTTATAATTCCTTAAGTTACATAGTTTTGTAATCTTTTGGTGAGACTTGAAGTTTAATAAAGTGGAGTTAAATCCTACAGAGGTGTAGGTCGTGGTTTTTACCCTTGTGAGTTGGGGTTTTCCACGATAAAATATTGTGTCATTATTTTATCTGCTTCACAAAACATAACTGCTGTAATTCTGCAAAGGAACATATAGAATAAACCCGTTCCAAAGGCGAATTTGGGGGTAAGAATTCCAACAATTGGTAGCAGAGCAGGTTATCTTTGAAGAGTGTAACAACTCAAGATAAGATCATACTGAATTCTGCACCTCCTCTTGGGCATGGTAAAGGGCAACACATCAACAGACCACTATTATTTAATGGAGAATACTACTCTTGGTGGAAGACAAGGATGGAAGACTTCATTCAAGCCGAAGATTATGAACTATGGGTTAGAATTACTAATGGACAATTAATTCCTACTATAACTGATAGTGAAGGGAATAAGGTACCTAAACCTACAGAAAAATATGGAGAAGATGACTACAAGATGCTAGGGAAGAATGCAAAATCTAAGTGCATTCTTGTATGTGGACTAGGACCTGATGAGTTTAACCGCATCTCTAGTTGTACCTCTGCAAAACAAATATGGAACACTTTAAAAAACGCTCACGAAGGTACAACTCAAGTTCGTAAATTCAGAATTGCCAGACTTTGTTCTGAATATGAAGCCTTCAAGATGAAATCTGGAAAATCACTTCAAGATATGATCACCAGATTTACCACTATTGTAAACGAGTTAATATCCTTGGGCAAAGTATACACCACTGAGGAACAAGTAGATAAAGTACTAAGAACTCTGCCTAGATCATGGAAAATAAAATTTACTGCAATCAAAGAAGCCAAGGATCTAACCAATATGACTTTGGATGAATTAGTAGGAAATCTCAAAACTTATGAGATGAATGTTGACAAAAGAGGTGAAGAAAACAAAGAGAAAAATCTTGGATTTAGAGCAACTGAAAGTGATGAATCAGATATAGATGATGATGATTTGGCACTGATAAGAAGAAACTTCAAGAAATTCTTAAAAAGGGGATTGAATTCTGAAAAGAAAACACCACCTACGAAAGAAAAAATTATCGAGAAACCACAAGATGGAGGTTGTTTCAAATGTGGTCAAATAAATCATCAGATCAAGGATTGTCCTATGTGGGAAGTAGAATGGAAAAAGGGAAGAGCTGAAAAAGAGAAGAAGGAACTTCTCAACAAAAAGAAAAACAAAGAAAAGGAACAAGCAATGTATGCATCTTGGGGAACAGGTTCGAGCATGTATGACAAAGATTATGAGGACCTCGCTTTGATGGCCATAGAAGAATCAGAAATTGAACCTGAATCAGACTCTGAAGGAATGGAGATAAATCTTTTTTATTTAAAAGATAAACTAGTGAAATTCTCTAAGAAAAAGTTATCCTTCTTATTACTCACTTTCATGGATACAATTCAAGAACTAGTTAAAACCAAAAATCAATTGCTTGCTTCCATGACTAGTGTAAAGTTTGAGTATATTGATCTTGAAAAACTTAATTCTGATCAAAAGAAAGAAAATCAACTCCTAAAGGAACAGGTACAACAACTTGATTCCTGCACTTTGGCTCTCAAATCTAAAATTTTGAAACGAAATGTTACTGGGAATGAAAAAGAAAAAATTAGTGGTGACCAAATCAGTTGTGACCAAGATCTAATGAGGTTAAACAGAGAACTATCTTCTGAAAGGGAAAATTCTAGGAGAATAAATCTTGAATTATCTAGGATAAAAAGCGATCTAGAAAGAGCTAATAAATGGACAAAATCTTCCATGATAGTAACCCATCTTGGTAACAATACTCGAAACATAAAAATTGGGATAGGGTATGAACAACCTATGATTGGGAATCCACTGTTTTGTATTATTTACGATAACTCAGACCACTCTAAACAAAACTGTCCTAAATACAAAACTACTGCAGAAAATAAAACAAAAGGAACTTATGAAACTGTTCGAAGGAACATGTACATTCGTAGGAAAACCAATCTGCCTAAATAGGCTCATAGGGATCTGATTCATCCTTTTTATCAATACAAAGGACCCAAGCTAGTCTGGGTTCCTAAATTTAACATTTGAATCTGCAGAAAAAGTGAGGAGGCAAACAACATTCACCAAAGAACATGTTGCTCCAGATGCATCATTGAAAGTAGAAGAAATTCCTCTCACTTGCAAAGAAAAGAAGGGATGAGTAACATTGACAATGAAAAAGAAAGGTTGGAAAAAAAAGGAAAGACTGAAGAAACATGTGAAAGAAATAGGTCCAACCTATGCAGTATCTAACAGTTTTGTGCACTCAGATGATCAGTCAATCAAAAATATGATCAGCCAAGGAAAACACTTTAAAAAGGAAAAATTTGGAACTTGGGATGACTAAGGTCACATGAGTATCCCTAAATGGCTAATGAACTTTGCGCATACTGCACTCTAATCTTGAATTCTATGCTCAGTTTTGTACATTAAGTTGTATGTCTCTATACCACTTTTAAAGTCATGCTACTCATGCACTATAACATTGTATTTGCATCTAGCACAGGAAGAGAGACTTAGTAAAATTGAAGCAAAATTCATCATTATCCAGAGATCTAAGGTATGTGCATTACAATTATTCATGATTAAATATAAAGTCAATGCACTTGAACCTATTTCTTCCACTTGTCCCAAAAGAAATTCATGCACTAAATACTACCAAAATAAATATCTTCTTAAAAAGTCTTATCCCGATGTGATGGTATATGGTTGAGATGAATTTGATGGAGGATACCTCTACTTTGGTGCCTTATAAATATAGATTAAGAAAGTAGAGTGTGCTGGTTCTTAGGGGGAATTTTTTGTATTGAGAAAAATCTTGGAGGATTTACATTGTGAGAGGGAATATTTTGGGGACCCTACACTTGAACAAAGTTCACTTGTTAGGCTCAACTTGGGTGCATCTAGTGAGGGAGAATCGATGGGAGACCCATTTGTCGAACCTAGTTCTTCTATTGGGAACCATAATAAACTGGGATTCCGGATTCATATAAAAAAAATTATAGTTGGTGTTGCACCTGATAGTACACTTCCAGGGAACAGATTGAGAGAACATGTTCCTTTACAAGGGATATTCAAGAAAATTTGTTCCTCTTACTAACTCTATTGAAATTAAAGATGAGTGAACTATTGTTTCTGCAGAGGGAACATGATTGATTGAACAAGTTCTTTAAAAGTGATTTTAAAGAGAGAAAAAAAGGGATTGAACGTGCATAGACCAAGGTTACCTTTGAAATTGAGAAGGTTGCTACTCTTGTTAATCCAAAAGATATCTTTGCTACTGAAAAATGACTATTATTTATCCTCTCATGCCCGATCTTTTGATATTACCTAGCCACTCTAGCCTTTGACTTCCCAATTTTTTTTTCTCTCATCACAAGTGCTTGATTCTATCTTTAATTTTGATTACATTTGTGGTGTATATGCTTTTTGATTAATGATAATATTGGGTTTGAGTTTCAGGTTCATGTCTATCTCATATGTTTGTGCAAACGCTTTGCTATAACTAACTGAGTTCTTGATTTTTTAAGTGTTTGAGTAGGTGATAGCAAGTGGCCATAATATCAAATTTGCTTCTCTTAGTTTGGTGTATGACTTCTCAGTATTATCTTTTTGTCTAATGTCAAAAGGGGGAAGCAGCGTGCAAAAACATGTATGTGACTACTTACCTGTTGCAGCAGATGGATATTTGCCATAAGTCAAAAAGGGGGAATTTGTTAAACTCGTGTTGTTTTGGAATATGGCAAAATCATGTATTTCGCAAAATAGGTAGTAGCAACACGTTTTCAGTGAATTCAAGTTGAAAAAGGAATTGAAGTTAAAGATGAGCATTAAATACAATTTTTTACCTAATTAAGGAAATACGTGTTTTCTTGTTTAATAAGGAAATTGTGTGGTTAATAAAATTTTCTTATCTAAATAAGGAAAGGCGTGTTTTCTTATTAAATAAGGAAATTGTGTGGAAAGTTTTTTCAAGTCAAGAGCTACGTGGATTTCTACGTGAAGAACAAATTCGAGTTCGACGAGGTTTTGTTCGAAGTCCAAGTAGAAGTCAACAAGGATTTGAAGAAGGCAAATACAAGTTGAATTATACAAGGATTTGTTGAAGTTCTGATCTATAAATAGGGAGTTATTTGCATCAGAAAAAATTGCGCGCTTACATAGAGAGAAGATCAAAACACAATCAAGAGGTTTGAGAGAGTTTTGAGATTTATTGGGAGTGTTGTAAATTTATGAGGAAACGTTGTAAGATTGTATTCAAGAGTCTTGTTTACAATCTGAGTTTTGTGAGTAGGAGTTGTTCGACAAGTTGTAGAACTTGAAGAACATTAGAAGATATAAAATCAGGGGTGTTTGTGTCTTTGGGTAGCTAGAAATTAGAGTTTATAATTTCTTAGCTAGGAATTAGAGTTTAGAATTCCTCTAGGAATTAGAGTTTATAATTCCTTAGGTTACATAGTTTTGTAATCTTTTGTTGAGACTTGAAGTTTAATAAAGTGGAGTAAATCTTACAGAGGTGTAGGTCGTGGTTTTTACCCTTGTGAGTTGTGGTTTTCCGCGATAAAATATTGTATCATTATTTTATGTGCTTCACAAAACGTAACTGTTGTAATTCTACAAAGGAACATATAGAATAAACTTGTTCCTAAGGCAAATTTGGGGGTAAGAATTCCAACAGCCTGAAAAAGAATAGAAACAGAAGAAGTAAAAATTTATTAATGGTTCAGATTGGATATATAAGATCCTAGAATGAAAAGAAAAAAAAACACGGTCTTTAGCAGTTCACTAAACAACTCCTAAATAATAGGAAAGCATGACTAACAACTAACTGACTAAGTCTTAATTAAAACTAGGCAGTAAAACTAAATTTACTGCAGTTAAAAAGCAGATTCCTAACAACATTGTTTATGTTTGTGATATTGATGAAAGTTTTTCGATCTACATAGGCTTTGTGATCTTTCCAATAGATTAATCCAAATAAAGAAACATTCAAATTATCACTTGATATTATGTTTAGTAAAAGTTGTTCTACTTCTACCAATTGTCACTGCATCCATTGAAAGAGCTTTTTCAATGATATGTTTTACCAAGAATGACTTGCAGAGTCAAATGAGTAATGATTTTGTTAGTGGTTGCTTGGTGATTATTTTAAAAAATATGTCTTTGATAGTATTTTTAATGATGTTATTATTAGGACATTTTAAGATACACAATCTCATAGATTACAATTGTAATAATGTATGTAGTTGCATTTTCAATTGTAAGCGCGTGATTGGATGGACTTATTTTTAGTGGATTTTTGACTTTTTAAGTTGTTTTTTGGTTTTGGATTTGAACACCTTTATTTAAGCTGGAAAAGTACCAAAAAAATCAGAAGTGTTCCCAACTCATGACTTTTGTCTTTTTAACTTATAAGTCACTTTAACAAAGCCAATCCAAACACCCCCTAAAACTAAGTTTTGATAGGTTTTTGCGTGTTTTCTATTATTTTGAAGTCATTTTATGTTAAAAATCCTTTCTTTGTGGAGGAAGAGTTGGTTTACTTTGATTTGGGTCTTTATTGTGAGTAATTCTAATGTAAAAGTTTGTGCTTGCTCTCTGTTTGCACTTGCACAAGCTGAAGAGAATTCAAAAGGAATTGAAGAACTTATAGAAAAGACCCCCTGCTTCTGGCAAAGCAAGTAAATTTGAATTTGACTTGTGTTGCTTAATATCTCTTTATTATTATGTTGTAAATATGTGCTCTAAATTTGAATTTGACTTGTGTTTCATAGATATATATGCTCCCCTTGTGCAAATTTTACTTTCTGCATTTATTTAAGTTACTGTTCTTGCTGAGTCAAGGGACCTTGTCAGTTGGCATATAGTGGACGCGTACATTCCAACATATATAATCTACACTAAGTATTTTTTTATCTGACCTGTTTATTTGTGGATACTATGAGCGTGCTTAGTTTTTGTTGAACCCCTTGATGGTAATCCTGTCTCCTCCACTGGTCCACCTAACATAAATGGAGTCCTCCGCTCGTAATGGAGTACTGAGGTGATGTCTCTATTGGGTTCTATGTTGCTCGGACTCTCTAAAAATGTTATCACACCCATTTGGAATCCAAAAAATACACTACTTTTAGAGGATTTGACATACAGCTGTCGACAATTTTAAAGAGTCTTAACAACATAGACCATAAGCGATTGAATCTACATAGTCATCATTAGTGCAAGCAGTATTGTCACATTTTTGTTACTTGAATGTTTGTTAATTTGAGATATCTATTTCTTTTCCTAGTGATAGTAGTGTCCAGGCTAGCTTGCTAACACCTCGACTATTCCGCTGGGTATCCGTTATCATTGGGCAAATAAGTTGGCATGTGTAAGTTTTAGATGTTTTAGAAGAGAAATTTCTTTTTTCTGTGAAGAAGGTGCTGTTATCTGGTAATTGCCTGCCTAAAGAACTATGTTCAGCAGGATAAATAAATAATTGCTCAGATTGCACAAGCCGATAATAGGTTGAGTCATTCGATGGGAATTAATTTACAAAACTTGTTATGCAAAGATTACAGAAGTACCAAATTCCTTTATTTCTCCATTTCATAGTCAATAAATTTCAACTTTCTGTACTTTGGCAGAAAAATGATGGTTAACTTTCAAGCATAAAGGATGGCTAAAATTTTAACGGTAAAGCTGAGGAATAAATTCCAAGAATAAAGTAGATTTATTAGTATTCTTCTTCAGGAAATGAATGCAAGGTGGTCTGAATTAGCCTTGTAGAGTTGGAGTGGAGTATATATTCCCTTTTGCTTTTGAAGTCAAGAATCTCATTTCTCTCAACATTTACACATGTTTGCTTTATTTTTGTTTATTGAGAGTTACTTTACGAATCATCTGGAATTAGTTAGGCATCTTTCTTTCGTACAGGTGAAACAAAAAATTACTTGCTTCCCTTGGAACCCATTTTGCTCACCCTTCCTATGCTATTGCGCATGCATTTGGATTTTCGTCACTGAATACTGAGCTGATTGTTCCATTGCTGTTGTTTCCGTAGTGATAGTCCTCAGAGTAATGCTCTGGCCTAGTATATTGTGTGTATCTTGGTGGTGACCTGATGTATTCGTATCCAGTCACGTAGGGTGATGGCTGATAGCTATTGTAGCTGTGAGTCGCATAAACCGGTGGTGGAACCTCAGGTCTGAATTCTGGACCGATAGGACGAGTGTGATTATTTCTGAAAACAGAGTCTCCTTGTGGTTGACCTGGTGGTTGCATCTCAGGTCTGAATTCTGGACCGATAGGACGAGCGTGATTATTTCTGAAACCAGAGTCTCCTTGTGGTTGACCTGGTGGTGGCATCTCATGTCTGAATTCTGGACCGGTAGGACGAGCTTGATTTCTGAAACCGGAGTCTCGTTGGGGAGGCTCATGGATCATGCTCTGGCCATAGTGATATCTGTAACTATGGTCCCTAGGAGGCTCATAGCTCATGCTCTGACCATAGTTGTATCTGTTGTAGCCATGGTCCCTGGGTGCCTCTTGGCTCATACTCTGACCATAGTTGTATCTGCTGTAACGATGGTCCCGGGGTGGCTCATGGATCACGTTCTGACCATAGTTGTATCGGTATCCATGGTCCCTAGGTGGCTCATGACTACTCATTCCCTGGCTAAAGTTGTACCTGTAACCGTAGTCTGGTGGATAGTGGTAAATTACATGAACCTCTTCAACATCTCTTGGTTTAGAGGGTTGACCTGATTGGGTTTTGGCGTTGTCAGCACCCTCGTGTGTTTGTTTCTCCTCTGCCTGTTGATTTTCTTGTGTTGGTGGATCTTCTGGCGGTTCGTGGGGTGGCTCTTCAGCTGGTGGAGCTTCTGTTGGAGGATTGGTGGATTCAGGGGTGGGTGCTTCACTCTCAGCTGGTTCTGCTTCCTCTGGCTCTGTTGGAGGGTCTGCTTGTTCTATGTGGGAACAAACAATGGCACTCTTTCTTGTCTTCTTAATCGCCTTCACTATTTTCTCAGGATCTGCCGATCCTACTATAGTAATCTTTTGCTGAGGAAAATCTATATAAAGATCATGAATACCTGTAGAAATACGCATAGACTATCATAACATGTTCGAGAAAGAATTAGCACCGAAAAAAGTAAGAATTCGTACTTTATGCATCACTTACTCACCATGGACGCTATGTAGAGCCTTCTTGATCTTTTGCACACAACCATTGCAGTCCATTCTCACCTGTATCTCTGTGACTCTAGGTTTCTGCATGAAAAAAGCATAAACATAATTAAAAAACAATATAATCCACATGAATATGATACTCGATTGCTCCAAGGACTTGTGATCGATATGGAAGTAGAAGCAAGGCTTACCTCCATCTGTTGAGCCATTTCTGGAAAAAAGAGGGGAAGAAAGAGAGATGAATGTATAGAGAGATTAAATGTTGAGAGTGGAGGGAATCAATATATGGCATCATTTTGTGCATGGAAAGGAATATTTAAAAGGCATGAAGTTGTGGGACAGGAAAAGAATCTCCTTTTCAAGGGAGAGTTTTTGCTTCATGGTTAACTTTAACAAGTCATTATCATCTATAGCTAAGTGGAAAAAAAGAAAATAAGTCCCCACCACCAAAAAAAATTGCTTATTTTTGGACCCTAGACTTTTTTTGTGAGCCAAGGGAATTTTTGCTTTTAAGCACTACATATATAACCCATATACAATTGCCAGTTTCTTTTTTTAAGTGCTAAGGGATGATTATCTAAAACCGACCATAGAAAGAAGGACTAAAAAGTTAGAGAAAGCACCACTAAAGGACGTGGCGCAGTGAATGAGACTGCTCATCCCTTAACCCTAATCAAAGGTCTTGGGTTCGAATTCTGAATATGGAAAAAACTTTTGTATGGAGTGTTTCTCTCCAAATGGGGCCCTACGTAGTGTGATTCGGAATAGTCAGAGTTCAATACAGGTACCAAACAACGGGTAAGACATGAAAGAAAAAAATATGGAAAAATCTTTTGTATGGATGTTTCTCTCTGAATGGGCCCTATATAGTGCGATTTTGAATAGTCAGGCTCCAATACAGGTATCAAACAACGGGTGAGACATGAAAGAAAAAAAAAAGTTTAGAAAGTTATATGATCATAGTGTTTGGCTAATGCTTGATGGTCAAACAATATGAAAGTAACTTTAGAGTGAAAGAGGGATATCCACACATGAAGAATCCTTTTGTTACAAGTAAAGAACCCCCCAAAAAACAATATCAGTCCCCCTCCAAAAAAGAGACTTTTCTGTTTGTATTGAGCTACTACTCATTGTTGTTCCTCAAAGCATAATCCATCGTCATATATGGTGCAAACAGATTGAGACAAAAGGTGCTTTTAAAAACATATGCTCGCCAGCAAAAATAAAGACAAGGAAGGCGTAGTGATCAATGAAATGCTTCTGAGAGTTGAAAATAAGCATAGATCCGAAGATTCAGTACCAACAATTATTTTTGATGTATGGTGTGTATGTTCTACTCTTGCTAAATGATTGTCAATACAAAGCACAACATACAACTATTAAAATGTTCAATTTTAAGAAACCCTACTAAATATAACTAGATGATGTTTAAATATGTAATTTTCTATGGAAACATCACATCACACTTTTAAAGTAAATGTTTTGCTAATGAAATTGTTTTCCCCATAATAGTGTTTGACACGAAACTGCACTAACTAAAGTATTAAATTGAAGTGAGAATATAAATAAGTAAACCGTAATCAAATGAGAAAAAGATATGTATAAATGACACATGTATATATTCGTTTTTGATGTAGCATTTAAAATGTGAACACGAATTGGTTGGGTTGAGTGAGAATATAAATAAATTAATCATAATCAAGTGAGAATAAATATATATGAAAGACATGTAGATCATTTTTCTCGTTTTAGTTACTAGACTTAAAAAGGGAATGTCTTATAGCTGGATAAGAAATAAATTATTCATACATTATTTTAACTTATCCAATTGAAAGATTGGTGTTGTATTTACTGTGTGACTTGGAGCTGTTTTGCTTTTGTTTGGAAGGAGAATGCTGCTGGAATCAATTGAACAAGTTTTTGTTTGTTTTTGCAATTTAGCTGTAGTACTATCAAATCCAAACATTGGCTTACTATCAAATTGTTGTCTAAATAAAAATGCAGAAATTAAAAAAGATACAAAGATAAAGAAGCATAAGGGTATAATTGTAAAAAAAAATGTATGAAATTTGATAAGTATATAAGTTTACTAATTTTAATGTAACAAAACAACATCCAAAGAATAATTTATCCATAACTAATATCTGCATATATATAATTAATATTTATGTTATAAAATATTATAGAGTGGATGTCCACTACACCAAGAAGTTACTCACCCATTATATCCACTACTTTCCTCATTATGAAGATAATCATAACCTCTATAACCTCCACCTTTATAACCATTATTCTTGTAACCTTTTACTTTCATAATCTTCCCATTATATTCATGTTAATTTCATGTTTATGAATAACCTTTTGTATGCCTCTATGTTACACTATAAATAGAGGCATAAGTCTTCATATTGTATAAACTTGAAGGTTTGGTGAATACTTGAATAAGAAAAACTCTCATCTTCTTGTCTCTCTATTTCTATTGTTTTCATCTTCTATATCTCTTGTCTTATATTCTTTCTTTTCTTATCTTTATATTGTTAGTTTGCTTTAGTTTTACAACAATTTACATATATTTACAGTATTAATACCAGCATAATTCTAACTTGTCAAATTGATTTGAATTTTTAAAATGCCAAATTAAATTAATTATGTCAAGCTTTTAAATTTATAAACCAAAACCAACCAAACTAACAAATGTCCGGTTTTCCAACCTTGGTTTTTTAGAGTTTTTCTTTTCTGGGGGTTTTCAAAAAAAAAAACTTCTTGATAAAGTCTTCATACAAAAACATTAATATTTCTTTAATCCCAATAATATACAGTTATGAGTTATCTAAGGTGTTTTAAGAAAATAACACAAAATATGAAATGAGTGATGAATGTATCAATATATTCGATAAAGAACAAAATGAAGTTGCATAAAAAATATTATTAATTAATAAGTCATAATGAAATATCATACTCTAAGACATTATTTGTTTTCATTATGATTAAGTTGTTTAAATCAAGGATAAACATCTGAATATTAAGATATGCATTAAGAGTTAGAGGTCTGAATATGAATACACATTTGAATATTAAGATGTTGTATTAAGATTTGGATACTAAAATGTTGTATTATGATCTGAATACTAAACCGTGAAGATTGTTTATTTTTTCGGCATCCAAATGTTTTTTCTTTGGATAATAATAAATATTAAAAACAAATAAAATACTATATTAGTCTAAAATTACATTTTTTTTAAAAAAATAACTTTTTTATGACAATTGGTGAAGGTGATGGTTATTGTGTGTGTCGATTTTGGATGGTATAGTGGTGATAGTAGTGATTAATAGTGATAGTTGTTGGTGGCGGCTGATAATTAATAATGGAATGATACTGATAACTTATGGTGGTGGTGAATGATAATGATGGTTAGCATTAGGGGCGTACAAGTCAAACCGTAAAGTCAAACCAAACCGATAAATCAAATCAAATCGAAAAAAAGAAACGACTTGTGATTTGGTTTGGTTGGTTTGGTGGTTGGGAAAAAAACCCGACCACTCTTGGTTTACTAGAAGAAATATTATTTACATATAATCTACTTTGTTGATCTATTTTTAGTTAGTTTATAGTTTTCAGTTTTTGTGTGTATGTATATATATATATATATTATGTATATATATAATTTTATTTTATTTTATTTATAGCTAAAAATATTATCTATAATCAACTTTGTTAATATATTTTTAGTTGGAAAAGGGTCAAAATTATCCCTCAACTTTGTTTTAGTGGTTAACTTTACCCCTGTCTTTAAAAGCAAGTTTTTTTACCCCTGTCGTCAATAAATTTAACAAATATACCCCTCCTTAGATGGAAAACCCCAAATCAATTTAAATTACTTAACTTTACTTAATTCGACCCGATCCACTTAATAATACAACCCATTTATTTTATCCAAATCATCTTTGTTTTTTCCATCACCACCACCCTCACCGAAATATCCTTCACCACCACCATTGAAACCACCGAAACCACCACCTCTTCCACTGCTCTAAAACATATGGATCAAAATAATTTTGAAAAGTGACTATTATTCTATTTTTGGGCCAATGAACTAAAATCAACCAAATTAGATCTCAAGGGATATTTTTACAAATAGGAGCGTTTCAACTTTCAAACTGTTATTTACTAATAGTAATTTTTATCCCCATTTAAGTAAATTTTAAAAAGTAGTTTGAGTGGACATAAGTCGCTCAAAGTCGTGTTGGGGCAAGGCATAACTTGTTCAAATTTTATGATTGGTGAGAATAGCTTTGAACAAGCATGACATAACTTATGCTCGTGAAGGTGACACAGGAGTTAGAGTACCGGGAGAGGTGGTGATTTCGGCGGTGGTGGCTTTGGTGTTGGTGGTGATGGGGGAAACAAAGGTGATTTAAGTATGGGTTGTATTATTAAGTGGGTCGGGTTGAATTAAGTAAAATTGGTAATTTTTATTGATTTGGGGTTTTTATTCAAAGTGGGGTATATTTGTTAAGTTTATTGATTGCGGGGATAAAAATAACTTGTTTTTAACGGCATGGGTAAAGTCAACCAATAAAACAAAGTTGAGGGGTAATTTTGACCCTTTTCTCTTTTTAGTTAGTTTATAGTTCAATATTTATATATTTTATTTCAAATTTCGACTTGTAAAAATTATAAATATTCTATTTTTTATTAAGATCCGAAGTTACAGCTACATTGTTATAGTTTTTCAAATTCGAAGTTAACAATTTCCTTTGTAAATATTTTTTGTATTTAGTTTGCCTAGCCTTTAATCTTATTAATTTAAAATATTGAACGTTGATATTTCAAAAAAACGTTATTTTGTACTCATTTGAATTTTAAAGTCTTTTCGAAAATTTCTATTCACTTAACATTTTTGAAGTTTAGTTTATCACACACGTGTTGTGACGAAAAAGATGAAACCGAAAATCTAACAATAAAGAACACCAAGTTTAACGTGGAAAAACCCTTCAAACCGAAGATAACCACCACGGGATCGACAAGATCCGAATTGCTTCACTATACCAATAAGAGGGTTACAAATATTCTTCTAATGGCTACACAACAAGTGCCAAAAGAAAATAAACAATAGCTACACCAACAAAAGATAAATAGAAAGAAACACCACCCAAACCCAGCTTCTGTTCGGGACCTAAAATAGGATTTTGCTGATCTCCGAGTCTGATCTCCACCGTTCAAATCAACCAACAAGATGTCAGGAACACTCAGCCCAAATTTCAGCCCGATCCAACGGTTAGTTAATCGGGAAACACGATCTGAACGTTGCTGGTCGGAGAAACAGACTGCAGCAAAAGAACCCTTTTTCTTCTCTCTTTTCTCTTGTTGAAAGCTCTCTCAAAAAACCTCTCTTATGTTCTATTGTCTTTCAAAGACAATACCAATGAGCAATTGAATTATTCTCTCAAGACCATCCTCTATTTATAGAGTTGTGCTTTTCCTTACAAAGCCAAAACCAACTACAAATAGGATTACAATTCCAATCCTTTTCCTAATAGAATTGGAAACCAAATAAAGAGAATAATTCCAATCCTTTTTCAAGTAGGATTAGGCCATGGGCCTTTGGCTGGAACATGGGCAATAGCCCAACAAACTCCCCCTCCAGCCAAGGGGCCAAATGGACTTCAAGTGGAGGAACTTTTGACAGGCTTCCTGCCTGCCACACTTCTACAAAACTCATGCTTGTCTACAATGAGTTCTTTCCACTTATCTTTATGAGTATCTAACATGACTTCATCATAACCTTCAGGTTCTCCTATATTAGTCAATAGAATATACTCATCATGAGAATAACGTGTTGAGCTTCGCTTCTCTCTAGTAGATCTTCTACAAGAAGTTTCTAGAGCATCCGAAGCGATCATCCCAACACGAGTTGGTTGATTATCAACCACAACATCATCAGTAGGAACATCTGTATGTTCTACACTCTGATCATTATCTTGAGTTACTTCATGTGCAGAAGATGTATCAATAATAGAAATTGAATCAATATTAACTAAGCTCTCATCAGTCTGAGAATCTGGTTTCTCAGTCTTGTCAATATCTTCAATAGTTTGATCTTCAAAGAACGCAACATCACGACTTATAATGAGCTTCTTATCAATTGGATCATAAAAGCGATATCCAAACTCATCTTGACCATAACCAATGAAGATACACTGCTTAGTTTTAACATCCAATTTCGACCTCTCATCTTTTGGAACATGCACACAAGCTTTACACCCAAACACTTTCAAGTGATCATAAGAAACATCCTTATCAAACCAAACTCTGTTTGGAACATCACCATCCAAAGCAACAGTAGGAGACAAATTGATAACATAAGCAACAGTGTTAAGTGCTTCAGCCCAAAAAGAATTTGGAAGTTTAGCCTCTGAAAGCACACATCTCACTCTCTCAACTAAAGTTCTGTTCATCCTCTCTGCCAAACCATTTAATTGAGGAGTCTTTGGAGGAGTCTTCTGGTGACGAATTCCTTGTTTTTGCAGTAGTTATCAAAGGGACCAATATACTCACCACCATTATCAGTGCGAATACATATTAATTTCTTTCCCGTTTGTCTCTCAGATAAGGCTTGAAACTGTTTAAACACATCAAGCACTTGATCTTTGGATTTTAAAGGATATACCCAAATCTTGCGAGAATGATCATCAATGAAAGTGGCAAAGTAAAGTGCACCACCTTTTGACTTCACTTTGAAAGGACCACACAAATCTGAGTGTACTAGCTCCAATAGCTCAGATTTTCTTGAAGGAGGATGACTGTGAAAAGAAACTCGTTTCTGTTTTCCTGCTAAGCAATGAACACATCTTTTCACCTTTGCTTGTTTCATACCAGCAAGCAAATTGTTCTTAGCCAAATAGGTGATCCCCCTCTCGCTCATATGACTAAGCCTCTTGTGCCACAATTCTGATAAAGTCTCGCTCTCCACCAAATTTATAGAGTCAACAAGAATCGATCCTTGTGTCACATATAGATTTGAATGCTTTCTTCCTCGAGCTAAAATCAATGAGCCTTTGGTGAGCTTCCATTGGCCATTGCACAAGTCATTATGATAGCCATCATCATCTAGTTGTCCTACAGAGATCAAATTTATCGGAATATCTGGAGCATGTTTGACATTCTGAAGGACCAACGTTGAACCAGTATTGGTTTTCAAACAAACAGTGCCAACACCAAACACCTTAACCTCACCAGCAGTACCCATCTTTAACACCTCAGAGTTAACAGAAGTATAAGATGAAAAGAAGTCTTTTCTTGGTGTGACATGTGATGTGGCTCCAGAATCTACTATCCAACTTGTATCTTGAGAAACAAAATTGATGACGTCTTTATCACAAGCGAAGAGAAGGTCATCTTGGACAACAGCAACAACATTATTTTCTTTGTTTTCTTCCTTCTTCCCTTCTTTAAGATCTTGCTTCAATTGTTTGCAAAATCTTTTAATATGTCCTTTCTTTCCACAATGATAACATTTAATATTTGGATTGTTGAATTTTGACTTGCTTCTGCTTTTACCTCTACTCCTCGAATCTCTTGTCTTATGTCTCCCTCGATCTTCTGTATATAGAATATCTTAATGTGAAGACGTGTCTTGAGATTTTCTTCTAACCTCTTCATTCAACACACCACTCTTTGCATATTCCATAGTCACCTTTCCACCAGTGGCAGAAATTGTTAAAGAAACACGAAGAGTTTCCCAAGAATCCGGTAGAGTGTTAAGAAGCCAAAGTCCTTGTATTTCATCATCAAAATTAACACCCATTCCTGATAGCTGATCAAGAATACCCTGAAAATCATTGATATGATCAAGAATAAGACTGCCCTCCTTGTATTTAAAGGTCATCAATTGCTTTAACAAGTACAACTTGTTATTGCCAGTATTTGAAGCGTAAAGCGTCTCCAACTTCTCCCACAATGTTCTAGCATGTGTCTCATTCACAATATGGTTGCGAACATTATCTTCAACCCATTGTCTTATATATCCACATACTTGTTGGTGCTCAAATTCCCAATTTTCATCGGTCACATTCTCGGGTTTATGAGTGGAAAAAACCGGAAGATGCATCTTCTTCACGAACAATAGATCTTTCATCTTGCTTTTCCATATGTTGTAGTTTCTTCCGTTTAGACATACCATCTTGCTCATATTCCCCTCCATATAGATAACCTTAGCTCTGATACCAGTTGTTAGGATCGTAAATAAGCAGGTGTAAACGCAGAAGCTAGCAAAGCAAACCTCGAAAGACCACGAGTAAGAAGACAACGAGAAATACACCAAAAGACACAAAGATTTAACGTGGTTCGATCAATCGACCTACGTCTACAAAGGAGATGAGTAATCCACTATAAATATGAGAGTACAAAATACAGAGGGAAACAACCTCAACCAATTCACTCAGAATACATGGGAGGTTCACACAAGTGATAACGTATCAAGCTTGTGACCCAAAAATTCTGCCCCTACCCAAAACTCTCAAAGCCCTTAAGACTACATTGTGAATGCTGATTAAGTTAGAAGGAACATGTCTCTATTTATAGAGTCCTAAACCTTTTCCTACTAGAAAAAGAATTAGTCAATACAAAATCTTTTCCTAAAAGGAAAACCTATTAATGGTAAGAAATCAGGGCAAATAAAACCCAACAAATGGTATCAGAGCCAGATTCAATAATGGAGTCAGATTTAGTGGTTCGATAATCGATAATTGAACCAGGTTAGAAAGAGGTGTTCATCTTGGCGGGTGTAGTTCTAGCAGCAACCTTTTTGACAGTAATGAAGATTTCTGTTGGAGAAATTGTTTCAGAGAGGTTCTCTGTGTTGAGACATAAATTTTGCAAAGGAGATTATGGAGAGAAGAAGCAAGTTGTTCAAGATTAAGTGAAGAAGGTGGACAAATTTATTTTGTCAGAAATTCAGGCCAAGGGGGAGATTTGTTGGGTTTTATTTGCCCTGATTTCTTACCATTAATAGGTTTTCCTTTTAGGAAAAGATTTTGTATTGACTAATTCTTTTTCTAGTAGGAAAAGGTTTAGGACTCTATAAATAGAGACATGTTCCTTCTAACTTAATCAGCATTCACAATGTAGTCTTAAGGGCTTTGAGAGTTTTGGGTAGGGGCAGAATTTTTGGGTCACAAGCTTGATACGTTATCACTTGTGTGAACCTCCCATGTATTCTGAGTGAATTGGTTGAGGTTGTTTCCCTCTGTATTTTGTACTCTCATATTTATAGTGGATTACTCATCTCCTTTGTGGACGTAGGTCGATTGATTGAACCACGTTAAATCTTCGTGTCTTTTGGTGTATTTCTTGTTGTCTTCTTACTCGTGGTCTTTCGAGGGTTGCTTTGCTAGCTTCCACGTTTACACCTGCTTATTTACGATCCTAACAACACGTAAGTGAAAAATATTTGATCGTTTTTTCAAATACCATATAGTTGTAAAAACTCGAAAAACCAAAAAAATCCAAAAGAACCGACTTAAGCCGAAATCGAAAAAACCGACTTTATATGGTTTGATTTGGTTTTTAGATTTAATAAACCGACATAATTGATTTTTAGATGTTTTTAATGAAAAATCAAACCGAACCGACCTATGTACACCCCTAGCTAGCATATATAATGTTGACTTATAGTGATAATTATCAGCAATGATTAGTGGAGGTAACAATGGTTGGTAATGATGATTGCAAATGATCATGGATAATGGTGATGACAATTGATTTTGGTGATTTACGACAGTTCTGGTTGGACTGAGGATGGTGGTTGTGGATGACAAATGGTGTCATAATGGTGATTGACGGTGGTGGTAGTTATGGTTGAAATGAAAGATATGGGCAATGAGTGAAATTAATTAAATGATTAACGATGAGTGTATCTTTGTACAAATTCTTAAATAGATAGGTTAATGGCCTTAAGATTTTGTTATAGAACTTAATCATTTAGACTCATTAAGTGGTTAATTTTTTTAAGAAAAAAACACTTAATAACTATGATTCAGACCTTGAAAACAAACAAACTTCATGATCAACATCTGAATAATTAAGATTAAGACCTTCATTAAGAAGGTTGAGAAACAATCCTACTGGTAGGAAGTCGATCCTTATTTTCAAGAAAAAATATTTTTCTATATTTAAAATTTTTTAACCAAATGAACATGAGAAAATAGAAAAATATTTTTTAACGAATACACCCTTTCAGACCTTGAAAACAAATAAACTTCATGATCGACATCTGAATAATTAAGATTAAGACTTTATTACAAAAGTTGAGGAAACAATCCTACTGGTAGGAAGTCGATCCTTATTTTCAAGTTTTTCTATATTTAAAATTTTTTAACCAAAAGAACATGAGAAAATAGAAAAATCTTTTTTAACGAATACACCCTAGAGATGAAATTATTTATTTTGTTAGTATTAGCATTGATTTGATTTGATTTTGAGCTTTATTTAAGTTAATAACATGCATGTATAATGATGCAATATTTATGATGTCCACGTGGACACCTATATACTTTCTTTAAACTACACTTTAAATAATGCGGGGGGGGGGGGGGGGGGGGGGGGAGGAGAGGGGGGGGGTCAATACGTCCTGTCCAAATTTTGAGATTGTTATAGTAATTTTGATCAAAGTTCGGATATATTTCGAACCCTTTTCTCAAATATTTATAAAAATTGTACACATTTAATGTCGGATTAAATTTGTTTGATTTGACTTTTTTTAGTTAAAATCAAATTAAACCAATTACGAATATATTTTTTCCAACACCAAATCACTAGTCGGGTTTTATTTTCTCGATTTGACTCGATAAATTTGTTAATTTTATTTGTACACCCTGCTAGGTGCTAGGCAGCATTCAAGAATTTAGTATTTTTGGATGGTTTGCTTGAGGCTGGAGAAGAACCTTTTGCCAATCTAGATGCAAGTTACAAATGATTATTAGAATCACAGATCAGCTCAGGCTCTTTACAAACTATTAGGAGTGTATCTTTTGTACATGTTCCTTGTAGTATCCTATTTTTCCAGCTTAATTACAACAACATATGAAAAAATTGAATATTTTTTAGTGTCTCAAAATGCCAAGTCATACAATTTTTTGAATTCTTTTAGTACTTTTTAGTCTTCACTTGTTCACACGAAAAGTTGGAATACATAGATGTCAGTTGAGATCAAATTAAAATGTGGTGTTTATGTATTATGCCAAATAATAATGTAAATGCTTCATAAAGGTACTTTTCTAAACAGCCTAAATAGTCAAAAGATCCCTTTCTCTTTTTCATTTTAAAGTTTGCACCATAATATTGACATTTCTGGAAAACAGATATTAAGCATATTCCTCAACTTTGAAGCTGATTTGATTTTCAAGATTTTCCATTGACTGATTGAAATATAGTAGCAAACATGAAGAGCCTATATATGTATGTATGAACTTATGTACAAACCATCAATGTACTGAAAAAGGGGAAAAACAGCAATTGAAAGTCAGCTAGTAGTTCATGTAAGCTTGTTGAATTTTAGACACTCTTGGGCTTGTTGTTTTGAAAGAGGAATGTATGAAAGAAGAGGCATATTGCTGAGATATCATCCATGGGAACTCCCCTTCGTTTGCGTTTCCACGCACAAATAGCACTTTCCACCAGCCTCTTAGCTGCATCTTCCCTTTCTTCAGTTGAAGATACTATCTCCACTGCTTCTTCATTTGACATCACATCCCAAACCTAATCAATATCAACAATGAATTGACTTATTATCAAATCGGTATTTGGTTAGGCACAACGTTTGAGAAATAAAGTCAAACTTTTGGCCTTGCGGTCTTAAACATACCAGACACTTCGATGCCTATAACATGTTATAGAAAGGTTTCATTTTATAGAGCGTCATATAAACTGGAACAGAGAGAATACATACCCCATCTGTTGCCAAGATGGCAAACTGATCTCTATGTGTTATTTTTCTGGATGTCAATTCTGGTTCTGAAATAAGGCCAAAGTCCTTTATGTAGTAATCACCAAATGCTCTTGATATTGCTAATCCAGGTCCTTCAACTGTAGGCATCCACACTCTATACACCCCTGGTTCATCCTCACATGACAACACTCTCCCTCTTGACTGCATTATTCGCTCGCTTTCCCCTGTAATGTAACCATTATCATATTTAGTCTTTTTTCAAAAATTGCTCATGAAACTCTATAATATGTAAAACATGGAAGAAAGCTGACGAGGTAAGTTAGGTTTGAGGTCAACGGTGAGCTGAACTGATACCAATCTACCATCATCATCTGTTGTTGCCAATACAGCTCGAGAATCTCCAACATTTGCTACTACCAGAAGATCACCCTGAAGTACCAAGTTTTCAGACACGAGACAAATAAATTTTAGTCACTGAATACTGATACAGGTATTATATATTTAAGCAATCTAAACTGCCTTACTGCTTTTACGAGGTAAAAGTGATGTAGTTTAAACAACAATTGTCCGCTCAGGACAACAAAAATAGCTTTAAACGGCATTAAATATGCACATTAGCAAAGAGTGCTAAAGTCTTTACCGGCATTAGTTAATTGATATTGGATCCAATGTAGCTATAAGCTAAAGGGACACTTACCAAGAGTGTTAATTGGCTCTAAATATACATATTTTGCGGTAATCAAGCTATTGTCATTAATTAATTGCCACTAAAGATCATTTTTGGTGTAGTGGCTCCTGATTCTAAACGAGAGAGTTGCAGTGAGAAATTGAAGTAAATGTCATTATATCTTTATGTCCTAATAATCATGGAGTAGTATAACTTGTTAAGAGTGTAGACTTTACCTGTCTAACGAGCGTTAAAGCTGTGGTACCACTGTAGAAAGAGTCAGCATACTGCTCGAGCTCTTGATCGATGATGGAGCAAGTCTCGAAGTAGGACTGTTTCCAAATGTCAAACTGGAAACAACTTCTATCTATTGATATCCCATTAGTACCATCCACGGTGTGGGCAACCCGTTTCTGCCAATTACGTAGCAAAGCTGGTGGCATCAGTTTTCTGACTCTTTTAGCAACAAGATGACCCCAAGGACCATGCCCATCAAACACCCCACAGAAGATCATGTCATCTTGGCATCCAAAATCCTAAAAATCAAACTTTATGTCAACAACTACAGATACATGTTACAGTACTAATGCAAAAGATGAGATTTGATTTTCGTAGTTACCTCCCACACAACAAATCTATCCTGATTGATACCTTTCTTCCCTCCTTTGGAAAAACAAACAGCCAAATTGTGAGAGGCACCAGCTACACAGCCAGATGATGTTAACATCATCTCGTTCTTTTTAGCTTCCTTAGCCAGTGCATCTGCAGTTTCCCTTCCGTCATCATGTTTACTTTTCTTCCCATTTCTGATTGCTATAGATTTCGTAATGCCAGTGAAAATAGAAGAGAACTGCACCATCTTTTTGTTCCTAAATATACCTGCAGATTCTACCAAGTACAATTATGTAGACGTTAGTACTCCTTGTCACTAGCTACAATATATGAAAACAACCCATAAAGACTGAAAATGGTCATTGATACTCCAACATATATAGGGAGAAAGAAGCCATTGAATTTGAAAAATATATACTCCATGCACTCCATAAGTTTGTTTGGACTAATTGGCTCCTTATATAAGAAGTGAAGGTTAAATTACTTGGAAGTATCAAGTATGTCTCTGCTAAAGGGAAAAAAAAAAAGGCAGTCCGGTGCACTAACTATGAGAGGGGTCCAGGAAGGGGCAGACCACAAGAGTCTATTATGCGCATCTTTCCTTGCATTAATACAAGAGACTGTTTCCATAGCTCGATTCCCCACCCCCTCAAAGGAAAAATTAAATTGAAAACGTCCTTTTGTTGTAAGCTTGAAGCTCTATTCTAATATTGCAACCATCCAAAACAATATTCATTGGCAAGGCTAATATTTTCAAAAAGTTTAGTAATTTCTTTAAGCTTACTGAGGCTAATACTCAACCATTAATAGATCACGCCCCCCAGGACTTGAGTTAGTTAATCAAGGAGCAAATTTAAGCTTAGGTTGAGTCCCCGGCCCACCATACGAAATAAGTTTGGTATATTTAAGTGGAAAAGGATAAGTGTTAGCGGACCTATTATCCCCCGACTTTAGAAGGCTAGCAGTGTTTGATCCTGAGGGTTGGCTGGCTCCAAACGAATTTCTCAGTCATAAGAAATTGGAAAGAAGGTCCAAATATCATGACTGCCTTCAAGAGAAGAATACATATATAATAATGGCAACTAATATATAATGCTACTAGTTATCTTTCTCACCATATATATATACTTGCAATATTTTGGATATTCCAAAGACTCAGATAAAAACTAGAAACTATTACCCTAGTCAAGCATTCTTCAAGTAAAAGGAGAAGCTAGAATTTCATTCCATCAGATGATATCTAACATTTAAGTAAATCTCAAGAGGAGGAGCAAATTAATATTCCCACCCTCCTGTTTGGAGATGACATTTCTAAGGGTATAGCTTTGAAAATTTAAAAGTTATGTAATTCCTTTTAGAACAGACTAACGAAAATTGATTTAATTTCCAAATGTCATTATATTTAGAATGGGTTAAAAAGAATCGAGTGTCACATAAAACACTTTTAATTTAATTTTTATTTTTTGTGTAGTGTATGAAATTAGACTAGGTATCATCATCAGGAATTAATGTAACGATAGCATCAAACAAACTTAGCTAAGAACAGTATAAAAAACGTACCAAGGGAGATGAGTTGAATTTAGTATTTTTGATCGATCCTCTCTGTGTTCAGATTACGAAATCCTGGCAAGCGCACGTCTCCGTAAGAGCTCCGGCGATAAAAGCTGATCGGAAAAGCTTCAAGCAATTTATGTTCCATTCTTAAGACTCTTCATTCATCCTCATTTGCTCTCTAATATATATATGTGCATGTCCAACATTCCAGACAGAAGAAAATTACTAAACAGACCTTTATAAGATCATCAAACTACAATTAGTCGTAGGGGTAATTTGGTCAAATTAATTTGCTTTTGAACTTTTATTTTTTTCTTTCTTGTCTTGTTTTATCTTATAATATTCTCTGAGTTGGAATTTACATGACTCACTTTTCATTTTAGGCATGTCAGTTTTATCGTTAATGAAATGATTTATAATCACATAAATATCTATAACTTATTTTAGATCACAAATTTCAAAAGTCATTCATTTTTCTTAAATTTCGTATTAAATTAAACTAATTCATTTTAATTGAGATAGATGGAGTAATAATTTTGGGGCCAGGCAATTGTGCAGGAGCATATATAGTTTAAGATATCAAATTAATAGTGGCCATGCATTGTTATTAGTTGCTTAAAATCTAACAAAAAATATTGTTAAACAAATGAACATAGAATTTGACCCACAAAATATATAATAATAGATGATTAACTAATAGGCCTGGTAATTAAATATAGTATCTTTATGGTTCTAAATTGATGAAAATTTAGTACGTTACCACAGTAGTAGTTGATATGAATAATTTATTGGTTAGACTAATTAATATTATCATTCTACATAAACAAATATTAAACATTCTCATTAAATAATCGTAGGTGCTATTTGACGTTTTCCATATATACTCTTATTGGTTCGGCGGTGTCATTAAACCTTAATTTATGTCATTCTTAATCATTTGTTCTCATTAATATTTTTGTTTTCTTGTTGTACTTATACTAGACTGACAAATTCAAAACAGGTGGTGTTTAATGTGTTTTTTTTAAAGATAAATGAAAAGTTTTTGCCACTATTTTCTAACTCTTACCTAAATTTTTAATAAAGCTCTTCCTTTCAAGTGGCTTATCTGAAACTTATAGTGCTATGATAAATAATTCCATCAAAAGAAGTCAGCAATGATGCAAAGAAAAATTAGTCAACCTCCAAAATTGACCCTTGATCATATTTTTTTAAGGAGAAGTTAGGAGAATGGTGAGGCAAAAAGGTTGATCTCAGGTAAGCTATACAGGTTCGACTGAATTAAGTAAAGCCTAAATTTAGCATATCGTATAAATATTAAATTTAAAATCTAATTATTAGTATTTGAAACTCATACATTCAAATTCTTGATCCACATTGGATGATGAAGAGTAGTTGTATTATGATCCAAATAATAAGAGAAGTGACTGAGCAAGTTGGCAAAGGCATGTGGCATGTTTTTTTGACAATTAGAATGAGAGGGAGAGAAGAGTGATAGGTCTAAGGATACAACATTATTGAGGGACCAAAACAAGTAAGTAATTGCTACATTCCAATAAAGAAATGATGAACATCAGAATGTATAATATAGCTATATGTGGAAGCCAAGAGCCAGTTGATCCAGTATATCCTATATTTGATCAATTAAGAGGCCATTGTCAAGTGTTATTTGCACCTTTATTGTACATAATATATATAGCTACTCCATTTTAAAAAGCAGTTGTGATGTCCCTCTCAAATATGATTGATGTCATATAAGGTGCATTTCTTTCCTGTACAACACCAAAAGCTCCTCCCTCAAATTATTGTAACCTTTTTTTGGTTACGAAAATCAGTAATGTACTCACTTACCATCCACGCGACTTACACCTACATGTAAGTTGAGTTTTAAGTTTGCTTGACACTAAAACTTCACCAAAATGTCATAAATAAACAAAATTTTAGAACCTATCAAACAAAGGTCGAGGAACAGTATTTGGGATGATTGTCTTGGCTAGAGCCCTATTTAGACGCCCTAGTCGTGCGAGTTGACCATTTTCACATATAAAATCCGAGTGATAAATTTAAGATCGAATTGTAAGTAGGAATAAAAAATTTCTTGACCACTTACAAAATGAATAGAAGAAAATACCGTTTTCCAATCTCGTATGAGTAAAAATGAAAGAAAAGAGGCTGCTATCTTGTATATAATGTTATTTCTGTCATCAATTGTTCCAAGATCTATAGATACTATTACTCTTCAGTTGGATTTGGATTTGGCCAGTAAAAAGTGATAATCAGGGTCCAACAATTATTGTTGAAAAAAGAAGTGAGGGGCCAAAAAGAAAGGTGTAAAGACTTGTCCATTTTGCTTTGGAAAGGACAGTTTGTTGGTCCAGAGAGAACCCAAAAACAACCAGTACCACCAACAAGGGTTATGGTGGAGTGGTAAGTAATACTTATCCTTAACAAATAGGTCTCGAGTTTGAATCCTCTTGGATATGGAGTCACCTTTGTTAGGGAGCGCTTTACCCTCCAATGTGGGACTTCCCGACGTGAATTCATATTTAGTCGGACTCCAATGTAGGTAGCAGACATCGAGTGGGAAACCAAAAAAAAACCAGTACCCTCTTTTCTACTAACAATAGAGATTCAAAAGTTGCAAATAGGCAACTGATATAATACTACTACTTCCAACATCACCACTGGCCATGCATGCCTTTCAACAAGAGCTAAGAAGGAACACTGCATTTTGCAAATTGTATAATAAGGCTTCCACTACAACCATGAATACGACAAGAATGCCCTTTAGTAAATTTTCATTGATAAATCTTACACTAAGGTGTCTAACTATTCAACGACCAGCTTGGAAATCTCTCAAGAGTTGCAGAGATTGACGATACAGATTCAGATCCATTCCATCCATATTTCGTCCAACTCGTGCCTTCAGAATTGCCTGTAATCAGAAATCAACTTTGTATATCACACATCATAATTTATAAGTAACATCCCTAGCCACAGTAGCTGATGCTCCTCCTCTTACCGTTTAAGGTAGGGGTGTCAAATGGGCGGGTTGAGTTGAAATTGAAAATATTAAAATGAGATGAATAGAAATCGGGTTGGGTCTTGACCCGCCCAAGTTTACTTTGGGCTCAAATGGGCTAAAAAACGGGTTGGGTCTTGACCCGCCCAATTTGACCCGATTAATCTCAATAATTTAACATACTGATATTTAACTTTTATAATCACAATTTGAATTTTCACTCAAGATTTTTTTGTTAAAAAAGTAACAAATTGATAGATAAATCATAAAAGACGTTTAATAGATAATAATTCATACCTTCAATATAGGAACATATCTTAATAAAAAGTTTTAAAACGAGTTGAAATTGGAGATTGAATTGGGCTCAATTGAGAATTATCTTCAAATGGGTTAAGCTTGAATGGGTTGAGATTGAGCCCAATTCAAATTATCTTGAGCCCAACCCTTAAAATTCTGAACGGGTTGGGTGGATTACCTATGTTTGGATTCATTTTTGACACCCCTAGTTTAAGGACAAAAGACAACAACTAATTGGCTTGTATACATAGACACTTAAACAACAATGTCAAAAGTGATCTAATTGTCAAGTCATATTCTATAATTATGGTTATTTCTTTTATGACTGAGAAGTTCATCTGGAGTCCACCCTTTCGGCCGGCCAGACATACCCTTCAAAACTCAGGGATGATAAGTCCGTCTCTCTACCCCTTCTCCACTTAAACAATGGACTTAGTTTGCTTTGTGTTGGGCTCGAACTTGTGACCTAAGACACAAGTTCCTCAACCTTTGCTAATTTTCTCAGTGCATCACAGAGATGAGTTTTTCTTTTATGATGTAACAGCATCATTATTAAATTCAAATTTTGTGCTCCTTTTTCTTGGAGAGGGAAGTGGGTAATAATCTAGATATTAGAATGGTGCAATATAAAGACTAAATGCATGTATGCAGACCATTAGCAAGTAAAGCAGCTTGTGCCACAATATGAATATTCAATATTCAAGGTATCATACCTCGTTATCGGGTTCAAGAAGCAGTTCTCCAATAAACTGGAAGGTGGAACCAATGCGAAGATTGATATTCAAGAGTTGTGTGTCAACTTTTAATGATGCATTTCTATCAACAATCACAGCAACAGCAGTCTCCACATCATAAACTTGGAGCCTAGAGAGAACACAAAGAATAGTCAAGTCTTGAGTGTCAATTTTCTTCCTTATGCTTGACGAGCAAGTTCTTGAACCAACTCATGAAAACCAAAGTATGATCAATGCACACTCATTTCATTAGTAACAATTACTTTTTTAGCTCACAAGTTCCATGGGTAACAACAATATAACGCGTTAAATTAAGTTGGAATGGGGTTTTGTATAATCTCCAAGCTTGTTACAAACAAGCACTACCCTAAATGGCCGGACTAAAGGTTAACCCTTTACCTGCCACAAAGAATTACCAAGACTGACATTTATCATAAGTATATCACACATATAATATTCTCTTCAAACTCAACTAAATAAGAAGCTATTTGAAATGAGCTTCATTCATCTTAGACAAAATTTCGCTTGCTTATTACTCTCATGAACAACAACTACATAGTTTTTCCAGTTCAAATGTATTGGTGATTGTCAATAAAAAGACTACAGCAGATGGGAAAAGGTCAAGGCAGGACACTAGTTACATTTTCAAAAAGTGATTACTCACTTTCCAGTTACACGGAGAGAGATCCCATGCTTAAAGTGTTGCGAAGTTGGAACAAGCTCTTCTAAATTAACCAAAGCACCAGAAGCTATTGTGGCCATTGAAGCAACTGGAACAAGGATATATCAAGCTCTTATTCCTTCCTACAAGTTAATTGTGTCATGTATGATGAATATATGAGAAGAATTTCATCTTTGAACAATCCCATTATAGGCAAAACAGAGTAAATATAACTGTAGGCAGTTAGTCAAGTCCTAAAATATCATACTAAAAATCATCATAAAAATACAAAAACACTTCTTCCGTTTCAATTTATTTGGCCTTACTTTACTTTTAGTCGATTTTAAAAAGAACTTTTCTTTCCATTCTTGGCAACTTAAGTTCAACTTTCCGTGTGGCATAAAACATTTTGTTATATTCTACACATATTTAGTTTAAAACCACCAGATTCAAAAGGTAATTGTTTATTTTTTTAACAGAAAAGTATTGAAAACATCCCTGAAACTTGCGCAAATTATTTGTTTCGTTCTCGAACTATTAACAATTTTAAAAGCACCCTTCTACTTCACAACTAAACTCAAATACACCTCCGATCTATCAATGACATAGCAAATGATCTCAAACTCTTGTAAGAGCATGAAGCTCTAAATAAAAAGCTGAAAAAAGTGTTGAACTCTAAATTTGGGAAAAATTTATAGGTGTATTTCACTGAAGTTGCAAGATTAGATGTGTATTTAAGTTCACTTAGTCAGGTACATATAATTTTATTCGCGATAAATTTAAGGGTGTTTACAATACTTCTCTCTTTCCTTAAATTGTGAAGTCAAAACCAGACAAACAAATTGAAACATAGAAAATACTTATTATTATCATCAAAATCATAGAACTAAACAAACAAAATAGCAAATTGAGTAATGCGATAATAAGTATAGAGAATTTGAATGAAGAAATGTAAGTGAAGGCCAACTCAACCATTCTTTCGAAGAACAATTTTCAATAATCAGCAAAAGTTCAAATTCAAAAAAAAAATCCAATTAAAAGAAGAAGCAAAATGGGGTTATAAATTTGCAATTATAAGAAGGGTGGAAAATGGGTAACCTCGATTACTAGTAATGAGAAGGGTGTGAGAAGAAGACGACGGCGGCCTCTTTTCAGACTCCGGCTCCGGCCAACCTTCCACAGGGTTTTCTTAAGTTTCTGCTTAGTATAAATATATTTACAATTCTCCCCCAAACAGTCTTCTTTAGTTTATTATTATTCCCTCCCTTCAATTTTACACTTTCCGTTTCACAAAAAATGATTTAATTTAACTTAGTACAAAATTTTTAGAGTATAAAGAAAACTTTTTATTTTGTGATCCTAAATTAAAGTTAGGTTAAATGTATAAAATTATCCTTTGATCTTGTGACCTTAAACATATCACGTGAAAAACTTAAATTAAAATGTTACAAAAAAAAAAAGAGGTCATTCTTTTTTAAACACACTAAAAAAAAAAAGAAGGTAATTCTTTTTAAACGGAGGAAATAGTATTTGTCACCGTCTAATTATTGATATATAAGTATTTTCATGATACTATCTTTACTAATTAATGTTTAATATTGAATTTTAAAAAATGATGTGAAGAATAATATTTATGCCAAGGATAAAACATAAAAAAAAATATTTTCTTGATATGTCAAAAGTGACAATAAAAATAAAAATTTATTTTAAGAATAAATGATAAGTAAGAACGAACGGAATGAGTAGTACTTGAAGTAATTTCCCTAGATAGTCATCCATATTTGGGAAATTACTTAGGAATATCACTTATGTTTGTTTTAGGACTACAATATCACTCAACTTTGCCTATTTTCCTCAAAATATACTTGACACAAAAAAATACATTATTTCTCTCCTACTAGGATGTCATGTCTTATTTTTAAATTTATTATTAATATTTTTCTAATTCTTTTGAAGAACCGGAGGAACCCACATATTTTCTTGAAGAACTGAAGGAGCTCATATTACAGTTCTTAATGTAATTTTTTTACTGGGTATAATATGTGGATTTGTCTATTTTTTAAAAAAAATCTATCTATATATAATAGGAGAAGTAAAAAGTGTCACATGTCAGCACCACAAATATTTAAGAATTTTAATTTTTCAAAAAAACACTTTAAATATGCTCTAAAAATACAATTAAAAAAAACAGGAATTTTAATATAACTATTTTAAATAGAAATAAAAGTTCTTTTGTTTAAAAAAACTGTAACGGCAAAAAATGAATGTTTTTAAATGCCTCTAATTTCAATTTGAAAGGAAAAAAATGAAATCGAACTATTTTTTTTATAAAAACAATAATAACAATTACGGGAAAAAAGATGAAAGATCTTTAAATGCTTCAACTTTCAATTTTTAAGGTTAAAAAATGAAAAATGAAAATTGAATTGTTTTATAAAAAAAACTGTAATGTCTATTTATATGTATCACACTTTCAGTTATTTTAGGGAATGTTCCAACAAAATGGAATGTAGAAATATCTATCTAAATAGGAGAAGAAAAAGTACACCATAAAAAACTATAATTGTTATTTTAAAAATTAATTAAAAAACTTATAGTAAAAAATAATAGGCATAATACATATATTAGATCCTAAACTTGACTTCAAATTTTAACTTTGACCTCAAACTTTCATAATGCACAAATAGGCACTTTAACTATCCTATCTTTCAATAAATAAACACGCGAATATTTCAATCAAAACCGTGTTACACATATGCTCTGACGTGGAAAAGTAAACCACTCAGTGGCTGCCAACTAATTAAAAAATTTACACGTATTTTTTAAGCATAATACATAAATTGGACCCTTAACTTGGCTTCAAATTATAACTTTGACCTTTAACTTTGATAGTGCACAAAGAGACACTTTAACTATCCAAAATTTAAACAAAAAAACACGCGAATATTTCAATCAAAACGCGTGTTACACACATGCTCTGACGTGGAAAAGTAAACCACTCAGTTGCTGCCAACTAACTAAAATAAATACACCTAGATTTTAAAACTTATAAAAATAAATTATAATATAGAATAAGGTGGAAGTGAAAACAAATTCATTTTTTAGGTAAAAAAAAATTAGTACCTCTTTTCTTCTCTCTCTTAAAAATTCCTAATCTGAAATTCATGTTCCTTATATTCAAATCAAAGAAAAAATTGTTCAAGATATTTGCTGTAATTTAATTTTCGAGTTATCTATTTTTTTTCCTCAATTTAGTCAAGGTAACAAGATTCAACATTTTACAAACAAGAATTTGCATATTGTTGGTCAAATGTTCAAACTAATATGAGAATCTCTAGAAGAAATTAATGTTTTTATTGCAAAATTATTTCAGAGCAACCCAAAAATATGGAAAGACATGAGATTCAATGAACTTCTCCTTCTTTTCTTTAGTTTGAAGTATATTTGTGCTTTATGTTGTCAAATATTTGACTGAAAAAATAGGGTGCTTTGTGTATTGTATTGTCATAGTGAAGAGAATTGCAATTATGAATTTTGAAGGCCAACAAATGAACTTACAGTACTAAAAATTATTAAGTGAAATGGTGCACTTAAAGTATTTGATAAATTGTCTAATAGAACTTTTCACATATTTTTGTCAAGTTTGAGTAGCAGTCTGATATCTAATCAAAATGCCTTCAAAAATTGCATTCAATTTGTATAATTGTATACTCACCCCATCTTGTCAAAAAAGACTTCATTATAATTTTTTTCATAATAACAAAAAAGTAATTAAATGTCACTTGCATTTTGCAATGAACAACAAATAATGCAAAAAAGAGGGGAAAATTGTTGAAAAATTAGAAAGAGAGTTTAATTGTCATTTCAGTGTTTTTTTTACTGTTGGGCACTCGATTTTTACATCTGACGCGCCTAATTTGAGTGAATTTTACGTATTTTGCCATGTAGGATCCGAGTATTTTTTTGTTTAAGTTTTGGATAGTTAAAGTGCCTATTTGTGCACAAACAAAGTTAAAGGTCAAAGTTATAATATGAAGCCAAGTTAAGGGTCCAATTTATGTACTAATTAAGGGTAGAATTGTCATTTTAGCAATTTTTTATCGTTTTGGGCCTCAAAAATTACCTCTCACTCGCGCAGAATGCGTGTATTTCACGCATTTTGCCAGGTAGGAATCGCGTGTTTATTTGTTGAAAGATAGTATAGTTAAAGTGCCTATTTGTGCACTATGAAAGTTTGAGGTCAAAGTTAAAATTTGAAGCCAAGTTTAGGGTCCAATATATGTATTATGCCAAAATAATAAGTATCATTAAAAAATTAAAAAACTTATTTTTAAAAAATAGTTAAAACAGTCCATTAGTAGTTAATCGTAGAAATGGGGTACCTTTTTTTCATTCATTTTTAAAATTTATCTTTATATATCTAAAAAACAAAACATTTTCAAAAAACATAAATAAAAAAAATATTTTTTAAAAAAAACATATAGCAACCTAACGTTTAAATAGGTTTAAAGCATTGTTTTTTAATAATAAAAAATAAATAATGTGACATGACATCCTAACAGGAGAGAGATAATGTTTTTTTTGTGTCAAATATAGTTTGAGAAAAATAGGTAATGTTGGGTGATATTGTAGTCCTAAAACAAACATAAGTGATATTCCTACTAATTTCCCAAACATGGGTCACCATCTAGGGAAATTACTCTAGTACTTGACACGAAATTTAAGAAAAAATCAACATTATAAAGTTAAACGATTTCTTAATATAAAAATGTTTCAAACTAAAAAGAAAAGTGAGATTGAGAGGGAGTAGTTAAAAACTGTTTATTTCTAGAAATACTTTTTAAAAATGAGTTTTTTTTTTATAAAAGTGTTTTTTAAAAATAAAAAACAATTTGTGTTTGGCTAATTCATTGAAAAGTGTTTTTGAAAAGCAAATTTGTACGGTTAATCTTTTTTAAAAAGTGTTTTTGAGAGTCAAATTACGAAAAATAAATATCAATGTACTTTTAATATTAAAATTATTTTACAGGGAAAAACTATTTTTATTATCTATTACAAAATTTAATTAAAATTTCATTCTAATTAATGCAAAATGTACAAGTTCAAATTTCAATCAATATTATACATAAATAAATTAAATATTAACATAATATTAACATGATAATCTAATTCCAATTAAAAATATCAAACAAAATAAATTTAAAACCATTCCACAAATCAAATTACTATATACGAAAAATTTACAAAAAAGAAATAAATTCTTTCATATTTTTATTCCTAAAAAAATATTGTTGCTACGTTTATTTTTAATTCTGTAAATTAAAACGTAAAATAATATATAAAATATAAAATAATAATATATAAACATAAAATTAAAATACTTCTTAAATAAAATCTTAACCAAATTTATTAGATATGCTAATTAATTGATAAAGAATATATTGGTAAATATGTATATATGGAAGGGATTTTAGTCTTCAAAAAAATAATTTTTTGTTTCTACTTCTCCTTTATTTTTAAAAAGCAGAAATTTTTAATTCCTTCCCAACAACCGAAAAATTGTTTCTACTTTCATAACACTTTTTTTTATTTTTTTAAAGTTTTTTTTTTCTATTTAAAAAAAGGATACTTTTGAATATTGATTTCTCAACAGTAAGACCTAAACCCCAAAATAATAACCCTAGTTTGACTATCCTATGACGACGACCGGTGGCCAGTCATCTCCGATGACTGGTCAGATTCCAACTATTGCCTCCGATTCCAAATTTCATCCCTTGGTTCCTTTGACAAAGGCCCAGCAGACCCTTTCCAGATCTAATGATTCCATTGCTAATTACGCAGCTATTACTAATCCTAATGTGGTAAGCAATAAGAATTCAAAGGCAAAGATAAATGTAGATCCCATATCTATGAAGAAGATTGACATTATAGATGGTGTACCGGTGGTAAAGTGGACTGAACAAGAGGTCACTAGAATGAACATTATTGAGAACCTACAATATGCTATTGTAGGTAAATTCTCTTATGGATGGCCAGAAATATCAAAATTAAGTGATCTGATCCATAAGCAATGTGGAATTAAAGGTGATTGCAAAATTGGCTTTCTTCGAAATAGGCATATATTGATCAGATTTGAATTGGTTGAAGATTTCATTAATATAATGTCAAAAAATGCTTATTACATTAATGCTAAGGATGGTAGCTCATAATAAATGCGACCTTTTATTTATGATTCGAAGTTTAAGATGGAGGAAGAGGCCTCACAGGCTATTGTGTGGATCTCTTTTCCAGACCTGTTGCCAACTTTTTTCGTCAAAGAAGCATTTTTTACATTGGCTTATGCAGTTGGTAAGCCCTTAAAACTTGACATGGCTACTATTAACATAACTCGCCAAGTTGCGCGAGAGTAAAAGTTCAATTAGACTTGCTTGCGGAGAGACCTCAATTTGTACAAATGGAGATAGAAGATGGGAACACTAATTCAACAAGATCAGGTTAAGATTCAATATGATAACATTCCATCATACTGCAGGAAGTGCAAGCTACAAGGTCATATGGAGGACCTGAGCTAAAAAAGACAACAAACAATCGTGAAGAGGAAACGCAACAAGATCAGCAAAGAAGAATGCGAAGTGAGAAATGTGTTGGCAATAGAAAATGGATACCAACAATCAGAGTTTGTACTCTAACCAAAGATATTGAACAACCAGATGGTCATGCAAAAGACAAAAATGGGGATGTAAACACTTGCAATCCTTTTGAAGTGTTAGCAGAGAACACAAATAATGAAGTGAATGACATAAACAACAAGGATTGTTGTATTTTAACGAATCCTACAAAACAAATGGAAGAGACTACAAGAGAATGGGTTGATAAATCTTTTAAAGAAGACTCCAGACATTAGATTACACCTTCAAAAGCAGCTTCCAGTACCACTCCTAGTTGTATGAGAAATCTAGAAAATGGGGAGATAGAGTGGAAATTGAGCAGGCAAAAAAACTGGAGTAAGGTGAAATTGAGACAAGGTATCCCAATATGAAGTGCCGAGAAATCATAATTTCTACTCAATCGAAGGCTTTAGATAGTAAGAATGATGATGGTGAGTTCCATGAGGTGAACCAGGTCTGCAAGGAACATCATATATAATTAAGAAAAGTAGATTCTGAAGACTCAAGAAAAAATGAAAAAGAGGATCAAAATGATACAGAGCAATCCTAATTGTTGGCGACACCTTAACAGAAAAGTCCATTTGAAACATTACATGAAATTGTTACGCATCAGATGAATACGATACAAGAGGCAAAAAACAGTTATCATGAAAGTGTGACAGAAATTGAGGAGGATATTGATGAAAATATGGAGGATGATGCTAATTGGAAACAGGTTGGTAGGACAGGTGATCTATCTCCCAAATCATTAAAGCAATCTGGTAAGAGGGGCAAAAAACAGACAAGCTCAGAAAATTAGCAACCTACAAGAGTTGTGCCACAAAGAGGGCACCACAAACAAAGTTGTTAGATGATGATGAAGGCTATCTTTTGGAATATCAGATCTATTAACACACAACAAGCTTTCAATAGATTGAAAATGTTAAATAGACATCATAAGTATTTTCTTATAGCTCTTATGGGGCCATTTCAACATATGAGACACATGGGGAGTTATAAAAGAAAACTGAAAATGCATACAGCTGGCACAAATAGCAATGGAAAGATAAGTTTTTTTGTTAAGGAAGGGCTAGATGTGGAAGTAATCAGTGATACAGAGCAACTAATCACTGTAAAAATATCATTCTTGGAGAATCGGAAGCAAATGATTATTACTATGGTATATGCCAAATGTTCCGAAGAAGAAAGACTTGATTTGTGGATTGACATATATAGTGGTATTGATAATACTCTTCCTTGGTTGATTGGTGGAGACTTTAATGTTATTCTTCATGAAGATGAGAAAATAGGGGATTTACCTGTAACTCAGCAAAAGATGGAAGATTTTGCATCTTGTGTGAATTCTTGTGAACTTGAAGAAATTCCTTTAAAGGTAGCCCTTTTACTTGGTGGAATGGGAGGGCAGGACCTGATTGCATTGTTAAAAGGTTGGATAGACTATTGGCAAACTGGAATCGTATAGAATGGTTGTCGACAATGGAGGTGGATCATGCCCCTATGTTTCTTACTATGAGTGGGTTTTAATTAGTAATGTGTGGATAGTGGATTGATTTATAAATTATACTAATAAATAAAACTATAACAAATAGTTGAGCGCCACGTATTTAAAAAAATATTTAAATAGCTTAAATTTAAAACCGTTAAATAAGTGGTCAATTTTGAACCCAAAGGTGGATGACAAGGGCATTTTAGAGCCAATAGGTGGGTGTGAAGGGTATTTTGGAGCCAATAGGTGGATGGAGGATAATTTTGTACCATTTTCAATACTTTAAGGATATTTTAGGCCCTTTTCCGTATTTTATTTACCAGAGTTTTATATCCTTTCTTAAATCGTATTCTTTCCAATATGTATGCCATTTGTATTTGTATTCATTCTAGTTTTCATGTTGTATTTATATATGTTATTTGACATACTTTACTCACAATGTATTTATTTTATTTACCAGAATTTTGTATCCTTTCTTAAATTGTATTTCATTCCAATATATATGTCATTTGTATTTGTATTCATTCTAGTTTTCATGTTGTATTTTGTATTAAACTTATATTTCTTTATTACTTTATATTCATTCCAATATGCATGTCAAATGAATCTCTAATTATTTAGGAAACATATTTGTATTCATTTTATTTTTTTATTGTGTATTTTTTTTTTCTCTTCAAAATTATGTTTCCTTTCCTAAGTCGCATTCATTCTAATGGATATATTATTTGTATTTGTATTTGTATTCATTCTAGTTTTATATTGTATTTTGTATAATGATATTGTATGCAACATCATATTTAAAAAATGTATTCAAATATTTAAAATGTATTCAATATCAAACAAAATAAACATATATATGAATTTCTAGAACCTACAAAATCTAAAAAATTAAAAGAGAATCACAAAAAAATTGAAAATCATAAATATATGATAGATAATTAAACAAAATCGCACGAAATTAAAAAATTCGATTGGAAATCCGTAATGTGTATAGGCAATGCTTTAAACATCAAATCAAAAAAATAATTTTGAATGATGAAAATTACCTTGCCAATCGAGAAATCTGATTGAATTAATAAATAATTTTAGTTAAACAATAAAGAATTTCTTGGTGAGCAACAATTTAGCACCTTAAAAGAATCTAAACTTAAAAAGTGAAATATAGTGAAAAAACGTAAAATGTGGGAAAGAAAGGTGAATGGTAATGAAAAGATAAATTGTATTAGTTTATTTTTTTCAGTTTAAAACAGTCATTAGTGTGTATTTTAGTCCAATAAATGACTATTTGCATAAATAAAATTAATTTAAAATACTAAATTACGAATACATATTATTTTATAAAAATATTATCATTCTGTCATTTTAAATAAATATTTTAAATTATTGTTGTTTTGACTAATTATGTTAGTAATTGTGACATAATTGCTAATTTATCCAAGCTTGTTTCCTAGCATTGAACCTTACTTCAAAGACTGGAAAGCTTACAACACAGGTAATAAAGCGAAGCCTTATGCTGATAAACTGATTGAAGGCAGACCAAGAGCATTACCTACAAGGATTTATTAAGATGACTCAAAGACTTATTCGGTCTTTTCCTCAAAGGCGAATACGATTGAATTAGACCCTTAACTTGATTTTAGGCAGTTAAACTTACATAAAATTGAGCAAATGAACACATTCGTCCTACATGGCACCCTACATGACCACTTTGTGTCCTACATGACTCCATACGTGTATTGTGCAATATGAGACACTTGTGTCTACTTGTGCACATTCATTGTTGAAGGAAACAATCGTTCGCTGCAACCAAATTAAGAGTCATGTTTATGTATTATATTGTCATCAAAAGTAATCAGCAAACATTATTATGGATTACAGTTATTCCCAGGTGCATAGTACTTATAAGAATTCAAAATCTTGTCTTGAAAGGGAAATTAGACAAAAATAATTGAGCACCAACATTTAAATAACTGATCTAACATTAATCATCATAACTATATATATCCATGATAAGACAACTACTGCACAACCATGATCCTTCCAATTAAAAGAGCTTAGAATAGCATCAGACAAATTTAAGATAATCGTACTTCATATGATTGTTGGTAAGAACGGATTATACAACCTAAAGTGCTTCCCAAAGCAAAACCCGGGAGCTCATAAATGAAATCGCTCCCAACAGAGTAATGCATTATCTCTACATTGCATAAATTATAAATGAACAGAAAACAGCCGCTGCAGTGTTCAATCATAAAAATGCAGAGTATGGAGGATAATGTAACCAAAAAACTATTTACCGTAGAGAGCTCATCTACCCAAAATGTTCAGTCAAAACTGAATCAATTGGAAACGATCCTATCGAGACAAGGTGTGGTAGTAGCTCAAAACACTTGACTGTGAACCATGCTTTACAGAAATCCAACAGTCAAATTGACCTCTGAGCCTGTCAAGTATGAACCTATTGGCCTAAGTGAACACAGTTATCAACAATTCTATCCTCTTTTGCTAGTAACATAAGCCTATCTTAGTATGTGTGCACCTTCCTCAGTATTCAACAAATGGCTTCACAACTGTGTATCGCCACTTTTATACAATGTTGTGATACAGAACACAGTCCAAATAAAAAAGCGGGAAATTGTATGCTCTGAAATGGTGTCATATAGAATTTCTGTAGAACGCATAGCCCACTGAGACGCTTGATAATTTTTCTAATTTGTGTAGTCCATAAGACGAGAAGCTCTAATGAAAAACTTGAGCTGATGCATAGTACTCACTTTCATTAAACACAGGTCTTAAATCTTCTTTGCACATAAAATCCAAAGGGAAGGAAACAAGATGGCCTTTAACAGATTTTAATCTCTCCATGGGATCTATACTCTCGATATCTCCACCCTGATAAGATTCTAGCTTGCTTGGAGCTATTCCTAAATCAATGGTTGTATGACCAAGTTTTTCTTTTGAGAATGCCATGCATTGTCGGAGTGAAACCCTGCATGACATCAGAGGAGAATACAAGATCAAAAAGAAGGAAAAAGAGAAGACAAAATGGATCGAGAAAATGATGGCAGCTAGCAATACCTGGATTGCATCAGATCGTTGGGTATGCAAGAAAAAACATCTTGGTATATCATGGTATTTGTCTGACAATAACACCACGACCCAAGCATCAGAAAAGGTTGACATATTAAAGCACACATGCAAGAAATTTGAGTATCAATAATTCGGTTTGCAAATAATAACTCGAAATTTTGAGTGTCAATAATTCAGTTTGTAAATAATCACTCAGACTCAGTTGATTTTAAACTTATATAATAATATTTGTATGCAAACTTTAGAGGACTTGAATCATGAAAACTTCAAAGAAGCACTTCACTACACATACCCTAGCAGTTGCCATCCAAATATCCTTATACGTCGGATCAATCACAGGGTCCTTAATTTGACCAACCTAGAAAGGAACAACGATTAGTCAGTTGAAAACTCATATAGCCTAGAGCAAAATGCCTCAAGAGTAAATTAGCACCTCGCCTGAACGAAGACCAAGGTGCTCAGACCATAGAGAAAGGCGAAGAGTTAATGCAAATTTTCCTGCCTTCCTTGGCTTGCCTCCCATGAATGAATCAACAAACTCCTTGTCCTCGATAAGTACACCAATCTGAAATAAAATCACAATCCTACTGATCGGTAAAAGAAAAAGAGGCTTGGTAATAAAACATAATACAATGAGTATAACATAACTCGTCATTGGATACAACTCTAAACATCTAAGTGACTCATAAATAATTCAGAGGTGGGACTGTTGGTAAAACTGTCAAAAGAGTGCAATCGAATAAATAAATACATATGATGCTGTCTTCCATAGTTATTATGCACAATAATGAGTCTTAAAGAAACGACTTGTTGACATAAATATTAAGCTGATCATCCTAGTGCCAGATTATTTAAAAAGGAAATCAAACAATTTGCTGCCATTAACTAAATCGGACAATTATATGTGAGGTTCAAGTATAGTATTTTGAAAAACTGATTCGGTAGTAAGTTGGAACAAAATTGGTGCAATAGCTCATAATGGTTACAGAGATATCATATAGCCCGCCCAACTGTTTGAGATCGACACATAGCGATTGACTAACTTTTGTTGTGAAGCAGACTAAATCTTATGCATTTTAACATCAACCCTTTAAAAGATAGTTATTACTTTATCAAAAAAAAGATAGTTATAACATTTAATCACATCCCACAGTGTATCCATAATCAAAATGAATGTCACAATAATATCAACATTAGGCCTGAATCCACCCACCCCAAAAGGAGTGATATTAAAGTAATGCTGGGAACATGCATGCATGTGATTGGACTGAGTAGAAAGTGGAACGACATAAATCAGCCAAATAACCTGCCATGGGGGCATACCTTATTTAGCAATTCAGTAGCCTCTTTTGGTGGTATGAGAGACATGTTTGGTCAGCTGACTTCTTAAATTCTTAAGCAGATAAATGACAATTCCAACAAAGATACAGTAACTCAAAAAAAAATTCCAATATGATCTGAAAGTGTAATTAACAAGAAAAATGTAATGCTATGTTCACACGGTGATATAGCTCAGATCGGGGATTAAGCAAACACGAAAGGGGAAAAGGGAAATTTGCTTCTTCAACCCACTATGAATATCAAATCAGTGGCATGCACAGTATATGCAAACTAACCACATTATGCAGGCAGTTTCAGTTAGGTGATATATTCTTATCAACAATTGAAGGTTCCACTTATTCAGAAGAGTTAAGGTCTTTTAGGTCAAAATTTAGAAGCAATACCTCGGAGTCTCTTGAACCAAGCAAGCTTCGGTCATTTATATTTCCAGATCCAATCAAGGCTGCATGGTCATCAACTATCATGATCTTGCTATGCACATAGATCTGGAGAAACAAAGTGTTAAAATGTTGAGTGAATGTTTGTCTAGATTCAGACCCATTAGATTTGTTAAGGAAAATCAACAACATACCCCATGAAATCCCACAAGTGGGGTCGGGGAAGGGTAGAATGTACGCATACCTTACCACTACCTCATGGAGGTAGAGAGTCTGTTTCCAAAAGACCCTCACTGACAAAGGAATATCATATAGAAAATTCTTGAGGACACATTGGATATTCCGTATTTAGTTAAAGAAAACTTAATTACCTTATTAGCATAGGGATTAATTATCTACCATATTATGCATAGCGTAAGACTTCCCATAAAAGAACATCTCTTGTACATTATTACTATAAAGTCAACGAGAAGCTTTTCCATTTTTCATATGGTATTATAGCCTCTATAATCTTGAGAGACTTGAATAGCTTCCACTACAAGCAGGTGGGGTACTTGTCAATGTGTGCTACCCATCGGGTCAATGTTTATTCCTTTTGTTCTTCCCTCTGGTTTCGACACAATTCCTCTCTTGGGCAACAAATGCCCCCTACTCTCTGGACGGTCGGTCAGGTGTCACTCCTCTCTCTAGGATCGTTAGGGCACCATTCATCTTTCTGGTGACCGGCTATATTACTTTCTACGCAGCAGGCACCCTCTTCCACATCTTGAATTCCTTATCACTACTTTTCCAACTCAAGTTAGATGATGTTCTAGAGTTTGCAACACCATATCATTGAGAATAGCTTCTATTTCGTGAATAGTGTAAGCAAGAAGCACTTTGCTTTATTGTGCAATTACCAACGACTTTTTGGAGGAAAGAATTCTAGCAAAACTTGTCTTTTTGGTAATTGAGCACTATTCAACGAGATTTCGCAGACAAATTTCAATAATTTCCATTTCAGAATAAACAAAGTCAAATTGGTGTCCCCACTTTGAGTTTGAGAGGGCATTTCAGAATATAAGTAAATGTATGTCTAGATTCATTGTCCTTGAACAAGGAAATAATATTAGAATATTTCACAGGATACCTTGGATATTTTGTATTTAATAGAATAATTAAATACTTTAATAGCATAAGGATTAATTACCTACCATAGCATGCATAGCCTAAGACTTTTATAGGTCTAACCCATCAGTGGCCCCTAAACTTGGCACAAACTTTCAATTAGACACTTCAACTAATCTTTGTTCATTTTAGACACCTCATGTCGCGCCTCGTTGTGTCATTTTGACACTTTTCGCTGACTAACCATGGTACGTGTGCTACACGTATTTTAAGCGCGTCAGAGACGTTTTTTGTAAATATTTTCTTCTCCTTTTTCTTCCTTGCTTTCTCCCTTCCATCTTCTTCACCTTCTACCATCCTCCATCAGCACACAACTTTTTTAAAAAATTCTACAATACTTTACTAGGTTACACTCTTTGATTCTTCCATCTTTTTTGAAAATCGAATTTGCATCTTGATTCATATTCAAAGACAAAATCGATTTCAAGGAAACAAAAAAAGAAATCAACTTCTTTCAAATGAAAAAACTGATTTACATTCTTACCTTCTCCATTGAAATTACGAAATTAAATTGATTTCAAGGGATAAAAAAAATAAACAACCACCTCCAACGAAAAAAAAAAGAAATTTATTTTACATATCCGTCATTGTAAATCTCAATCATAGTAGCACAAGAAATCATTTTCTTTTAAATGTCATACAAAAACTTTTCGATTTGATATGATTTTCCTTATCCTCCAATGTATTTTACTTTGTAAACTAAACTATGTTCTTGCCTTTTTTATGGAGAAGAACAAATGAAAAGGGGAAAAGGAAGCACAAGAAGAAAGAAGAAAGGAGGTTGGGGCATGAGGTTGGGATCTGGAAGAAAGAAAAAAGAAAGTAAAACTGACTTTTAAAAAAATAAAATAGAACTCACGTATCAAATACTGATTTGTTTATTTTTGCACATAAGAGGCGTCTGGATGTACGCACTTAAAATGTGATTTTGAAAATATAAAAAGTGTCAAAATGATACAATGAGGTTTGACATGAGGTGCTTAAAATGAACAAAGCCTAGTTAGAGTGTCCAAGTGAAAGATGATGCCAACTTTAAGGGGTCACTAATGGGTTATCCCTTATTTTATAAAGGGCACCTCTTATACGCTGTTAAATCAAGTCAATGAGAAGCTTTCCATATTCTCACACAATGCAACATACACCCACCACCAATAGGATACATATTTTTAATAATCGTAGTGTCCAGGTCAGCTTGCACACCTCAAGTGATTACACGGGATACCTTTCACCTCCCACCGGCAAAACAGAGAAGAAATTACCAAGTGATTTTGTCATGGGATTTGAACTTGAAACCTTGTTACTGACTACTAAGTCACACCCTTGTGTGAAAAGAGTATCACCATCAATTGGAGATTTTCAATTAAGTTAAAAGAGAAAAAAAAAACGACAAATAAATTATCATTCTATATTCCAGCTGACGACACACTTTAAGTTCAGATCTTTCGTTCTAACATTACATAAGTTCTTCTTCAAGGATAAGCAATTAGTGAAGTGATTATGCACAACTACAAATTAAGGGGTCCTCTGGAAACTGGATAAAGGAAAAGTTAATGTATTCATTTTATACCATGTTCAGTTTGTAAATAGGATAAAAATTAATTCATGTATTTATTTTATATGGTGTTGGTTGCATTTTTTGTAATCCTACATAATTAATACTTACATAAATTATAAGGGAATCTATGTATAATTTATGCGAGATAGAAGGTGGAACAAGTTATATGGATATTAGTAATACATGTATTAAAATAGTAAATTCCACATTACCACCTATCAATTTACTTTTAAAACTTTCAACTCAATATTTTAGTCACTACAAAAAAGCTTTTTTATGCCACTATAGAAAAGCTTACCATTTTTAAAGATTCTCATTTTCTCCACTTTTTTTTTTTTAATAATCTAATTATACAATATAACTTAATACTATTTTTTACTTATTTATGTGTAAATAACATATTAATTTACAACAAATTAAATATACAATAATCAATTTCATGGTTTGCAATCTCTACATAACCAAACACTACATAAATAAATAATAGGTACACAACTAATACTTACATAACTAACACCTGCATAACTAACACCTGCACGACTTATTTTTTCATAACTAATACCTACACAACTTATTCCTATACAACTCTAACCAGTAACCAAACTGGAAAGTGGAGTAGAGTAAGGCCTAGTGTGGTAGTATGCTGTGTTTGAGTTATAAGATGTCTAGCATGAAAGGCACTTTCTCCAAAGGTTTGGTGGCCATTTAAATATGTTTGTAGAGATTTTTATTAAAAACAACCATTTTGACCAAAGCTGAACGATACCATTTCAAAAGCAGTTAGTGGAGTATCAAATTTCAACTAATTAAATTTAAATATTGTTTAATGGATGAAATGGAAAATTTTAATCCCAAACCATGTTGTAACATTATTTTAAACTATATAAGCATAAAACAAAGTTTAGGTCAGTCTTATTGTTTTAGAGAATAGAAGGGCTTGACAAAATTACCTTACCAAAAGCAAAAATAAACCAAACTTATGTACAAAAAAATAAATTAGTAGTACTTTTCCTGAAAGAACCATTATAGAGATAACTTCTCCTAAAGAAACCAGAGTATAATGGCGACTGGCCTGAAATGTAAAAGCATCATGCAATAATTCCAGGCCAACAGATGTCTCTTGAACTAGTCTCGGATCTGTTTAGCAAACAATTCTGGTTTTTTATGTAAATCAAGTCAACACCCTAACGAATAGGGGTCTTGAAAGCATGGCAATAGCTAGCTATGTGTCTTGAAGAATCTTGTTGTTACGTATGAGAAAAAAACTATGTTTCTTGAACAATCTTTTTCCTGATTTCCCCACTGTACAAGGCCAATCAAATGAGTAAATGCACACAGTAACAAGCCTTAGCCTTATAACACTAAGCGGTCGCTTGGTACAAAGATTAGTAAGCATGGATTATTTTTTATCAAATGTTTGGTTCATTGATTTCCTCCTCATATCGTGTTTGGATTAAAACTCTATAAAAAACTTCTTTCCAATTATATCCTTGAATTATTATGTAATTGGGTCAAGGTAGATAATTACCAGATAATATTAGTTTTTTATGGCCTTCTAACTAGCTATGAAAAGAACAATTTTGTTGTCATGTTTGTCATTTTCTCACTTGAATTATTTGAGGGTAGATAATTGTTATCTTATTAATTTTAACTTAAAAAGATACATCAGCTACTTTTAAAATCGAAAAGATGGTAAACAACAGTAAAATCGAATAAACCATGCAAGTTGTAGTTTTAATATGTATGCAATTTTATAAATTGTTCAAAATACAAATAATTAGTAAATCACATACATATATATCAACAAATAAATACATTCAATTAAGACTACAAACGTCATGTGGTCATATATTTGCCTTTTTAATTAGTAAATGTTAACCAACTAACATTTCACATATTGTATAGATTTGTATTGGATTTATTTAGCAACAAACAACTCTCTCTAAATACTGTGTAAGTTAATGAATTTAAATAAATTTACTAGTACAAATATAAAACATAACATCAAGAAAATAACAAAATGACAAATGATTTGAGGGATATTTTTGTACTAATCCCATGGTATTAAATCTTATATATTACTAATACACCAAATGGAAGAAATTAGTAATACATCCTATGATACCATGTAGGGTGTATAACTAATCCATGAATTAGTTAGACATAGGCCCAAAATTCCTATCAAACATAGTACTAAATAATACCATACATAATACATGGATTATTTCTCCTAATACACCAAATGGAAGAAATTAGTAATACATCCTATGATACCATGTAGGGTGTATAACTAATCCATGAATTAGTTATACATAGGCCCAAAATTCCTATCAAACATAGTACTAAATAATACCATACATAATACATGGATTATTTCTCCTAATACTCCCTACCAAACAACCCTTAAGCAGCCATTCTGAAACCTTGACACATGACATAGAGGTGAAACTCATCCACACCATCCAGTTGTAAGTAAAGATTCAATACCAGCATAAAACAATAGAGAAGACAGAGTTGACATACAAGATGATACAACAGCCTAAACTTATAGAAAGATGTCCACTGACTATTAGGACATGAAAAGGGAAGCCTTTAACAATTCATGGAGTGTGTTGTAAAAATTAAAGACGAAGCATGGAAAATACCTGGCTAGTTGCAATAGGACCACCATCAAAGAGCCTTCCATAAGCTCTGAGACCATAAAATGATATATAGTCGTGCATTCTAGAGCCCATGAGGTCATTCAGATTATGCAATATTGAATTAGATCCCCTGCATATTGTTCGATATTGCCAATGCATAATAGCTCTAACTGAAGCAGCACCGCTATCATCCAAACCACCCTGTTGTAACTTAATCCTTAGTGGAAAAATATACAAATATCCACAAGAAAAGATCTAGGTCAGTCTAGTAGTAATGTTACCTGGAAGCCAGGAAGAAGTGGAATCACAATGATTACCCTGAAGGATTTCTTTTCATTATATGCTCGCATAATACGCCTGTACAGTGCTTCTAGAACACGATTTTTTATAATATCATCTCCAGATAGACCAGAAATGAAAAATTGATTCTGGACCAAAAAAAATCATTGGAGCTGTGTCAGACATCAGATACATCGAATGGTTGCACAAACTCAGTAAATCAAGAATACAAATAAAATTAACTGGAATCAGTCTGGCAGAAGGTTATCAGAGGGGGAATGAAGCCGAAATTGAGCACGAAACACAGATGCTAGATTGGTACCCTATCTAATTAACTACTGGGCTATACGTGGTATTGGATAGACTAAGCAATGGTTTGGGGTAGAGTATGACAGAATCTGGAAGTATACAGTTCTGGGAGATGTCCAGACTGTTTTTTTATTTGTAATTCTCACTTGGTAATAAAATCAGTTTATTTACCCAAAAAAAATTAACTGGAAATGAAAACTTTTATCATTAAGAGAAAGAAATAGAAAGCAAAATTACAAAATACTTCATTGTTGCTCTTACACATCTGATTCAAAACTCAGCATCACTCTATAGGAATACGATAGTTGAATCATCTTCCACATATTAAAACTTAAAGTATATGTAACAACCCTAGTTAAAGCATCAAGTAGTCAATAGACCTTTAAAGCTGATTTTTAAAAAAAATAGAAAAAGACCTTTCAATTATAATGTATTCCACCGTAGAATGAATACACAGTACTAGTTACAAAATATAGTGGGGTAAATCATAAAGAATGGTTTTCAAACTATATATATGGCTTGCTAACCATGCTATATCCTAAAATGTACTTCCATTGCTTTCACAATCTGGAATTGATTACAATGACATTGATTATAGGACAGACACCAACTGATCCAGGCAAATTTACTGAAGAATAAGAGTCTAAAAGGCAAACAGGAAGTCGTGTAATTAAGATATTAACATCTGAACCAAGAATTGCATAGTCCCCACAGTGAATAAATACTAACAATCGTCAAAAGAAGTTAATTTTTCAAGTTTAAATAACATAACTTGAACTTCCATCAGACTACTACAGATGTCAAAATTTGAAGTTTCTCAATGAACAACTCCCAGGGTTGGACTGCAGGATTAGCCAGAGGAATTTGAAAAACCATCAACTTGATATAGCGTCCACCCACAGGTGAAAACAGAGATATGCAAGAAATGAGAACTTACAACAGAAAAGAGAAGTTCAGATTCATGTTAGATTCAACACTACAGTAAACTTGTGTTAACTATTAAAGCACTACATCTTTGAGAAGACAACAATTAAAGCTTGCACAATATCAGAATATAAACAACTTCTGTTGTAGGCTAAAAGAAGAAAATGTTCAAACAAAAACCCCCATGCTACTTTATAACTGGAAGGATAAGACAATATCCTTCTTAAGACAACTTAGGCTGGAGAAGTGGTGCCTGTACTTCAACAGAGCCAAGTGTCACGGACCTAGAGTTTCGCTAAGACTCCGTGCGGCACTTGACAACTTACTCACGAATCTTTCACGATCTTGTAAGCTCAAGTAAGCCTTTCACACTAAGATCGCTAAGAGAAATGCAAAGGAAGACTTAGAAAGAGAGATTTGGAGGAAGAAGTCTTTATTACTTCTTTGTTGGATTGTTGGATGATGAATTACAAATGAAATGGCCCTCTATTTATACAACTCCCTAAGGGCCTGTGTGTAAATAAAAATAACTCTACAAGTCCCTAATTATTTACACATTAGTCCATGTTCTAGAGAATTCCACATTCTCTAGAACATGCCTCTAACGGCTAGTCTACAAGAACCTTCTAGAGTTCTCTACAAGACTCTAGAACGGTCCGCTCCTCCAAAGGTCTCAAGCCTTCTAGAATTCTCCGCACTATTCTAGAACGTCTGCCGCGTCTTCTAGAGAATTCTACAGAATCCTCTAGCCTTCTCCGGGGCTCTAGAGCGTTCTGGCAAACCTCTAGACCCATCTGGCCCGTATCCGGACGTGAAATCAGCTGGCGTTGTGGCGGGATGTCACAATCTCCCCCACCTATGATGCGACGACCGCGACACATCGTTGCTCCTTCGGCGATCGAGCCTTGTCGTGCGATCTTCAATCCACGCACTCGATCAATCCCTTTGAGCAGCTTCCTCATCTGTTGCCCAATCTTTCTCGGCCCGGTCTCACGAACTTCCTCCTTTCTCGGAGGCAAGCGCCTCGGCGGCTTCTCTTGCATCACGACAGTGTTCCCTCGCGGAACCTTCTTCGTGCACAGCGGCATGGACTTCTCAGCACCATTGACTTCTCTCGAACCTGCAATGGCTGCTGCTAATTGCCTCCCTATCTCCTTGTCGATCCTCTCGAGCTTCATGGCCGTCAGTCTGACCTGTCCCTTCGTCTGCGATGCCTTCACCATGGGAACCATACATGTTCCTCCTTGCTCCAAGACCACGAGTCTCTGGAGGAAAGGATCGATCACAGCATGGCATTGCCGAAAGAACTCCTGCCCAAGAATTATGTCAAAGAGATCCACGGGAGCGACAATGAAGTCTGTCTTCCCCTGCCACTTGCCTAACGTGATGCTTACTCCCTGCGCCTCTCCACACGCGGGAGTCGGTGGTGCATTGATCGTCCTGAGTTGGGCGTTGCTTGGTCTACAACGCAACCCCAACCTCGTTGCTGCCGTCTTGGTCATTATATTGACCTCTGCACCTGTGTCGACCATCGCATGAGCATGTCCTCCATTGATCGTGATGTCGACGTACTGCGCGCCGTATGCCTTCAGCTTCGCATGTCTTGGTTCTGCATGCCTCTGCTCCTCTTGCCTCGGCTTCTCTTGCCTTGGCCTTGCATGCCTCGACGGCGTCTGTGGTTGCCTGATGATAGCTCCGCATAGCCCTATCAAGCCCAACTGCTTGGTCTCCTCGACCTCACCTTGCTCATGTGCTTCCTTATCTCCTCGCTCTCGTAGGACAGCACCATGGTTCTTCAGTTCAGGGCACTCCTTATAGCCGTGCGGCCCACCGCATATGTAGCAACCATCTCCCTTGGCAACCCTCGGCTTTCTCTCCGTGTTGTCCTGGCGTCCAGACTTCCTGCCGTTGGACCTATAGGAGTCATGCCTCTGAGACCGTTGCTCCTCGCATTGCCTCTTGGGTTGTGGCCGTTGCTCCTCGCATTCGCCACGATCTCCCCCACCATTATCATGACTACCTCTGTCGTCCCCTCCGGCACTATAAGGCTTCTCCTGCCTGAAGTCTGTCAAAGCTTCGGCCTGCGTGATGGCGTCATCTATAGTCCCGACCTGTCGTCGTTCCAACTCCGTCCTGGCCCAAGTCTGTAGCCCATCCATGAAGTGGAACAGCATGTCCTCATCCGTGAGGCTGGGAATCTGAAGCGTCAGGGTTGTAAACTCCCGCACATACGCACGTATGCTACCCGTATGCTTTAACTCCCTAAACTTTCGCTTGGCCTCATAGATGACGTTGCTGGGGAAGAACGCCCTCCTAAACTCTTCGCGGAATTGCTCCCACGTGTTGATCTTGATGTCGGACTCTTTACGCCTCCACCATAGCATGGCCATATCAGTAAGATACAGCACGGCCGTGTTGATCTTACTCTCGTCGTTCCTCAATCTGTTGCACTTGAAATAATTCTCCAAATGCCACAGAAAGTTCTCCACCTCATGCGCGTCACGGACGCCTCTGAACATAGGTGGCTTGGGAGCCTCGACGCAGGCCTCCCTTTCCCGGTCGAACGACGGTGATCCTCCAACCCTCGCACCTTCCTTGAGTGCTGCTACCTCGGCCTTCATGGTCTCAATCGCGCTCAACGCATCCATGAGCCGACACTCCAAGGAAGTGATAACCTCCTTCATCTCAAACTCAGCACGCTGACGCCCCTCCAACTCCTTACGGATGGATTCGATCTCCTCGAGGGTGAAGGCTTCAAGGGTCTTGAACTTGCCGTCTGCCACGTTCATGCGCCGGCCTAAGATCTCCACGGCCTGCCTCGCCGTTTCCACCCTTGCGACCCATTCTTCTCTGGCAGTGATGTCTAGGGGCTCCTCACCCCTCTCATCGTCACTGGCTCCAGCGGTCGAAGGTGGATGAGATGTCAGCACCTCGCTTGGTTCTGGCAGCATCTCTTCATTTCCCTTCTGCTGTCTCTTCCCCTTTCGGTTCTTCTTACTACCTTCCCCTTTCGGTTCTTCTTACTACCTTCCTGACGGACGTTGAGGATGTTAGCGGCGTTCATGTCTCCTTCGGAAGCCATTCTCTTAACCTGCTTTGATACCACTTTGTCACGGACCTAGAGTTTCGCTAAGACTCCGTGCGGCACTTGACAACTTACTCACGAATCTTTCACGATCTTGTAAGCTCAAGTAAGCCTTTCACACTAAGATCGCTAAGAGAAATGCAAAGGAAGACTTAGAAAGAGAGATTTGGAGGAAGAAGTCTTTATTACTTCTTTGTTGGATTGTTGGATGATGAATTACCAGTGTTGTGAAAAGCGCGCTTCAAAGCGAGGCGACACCAGTGCGCTTCTTTCTCCTGAGGCGATGCGATCTGAAAAAGGCGCTCGCTTCAGATAAAGAAGCGAGAAGCGACACTAAGGCAAAAGCGCAATAAAGCGCGCTTTTTATAAAAAAGCGACAATTAGGGTTTTTTTTTTAAAAAAAATAATCTGAAATATACAATATAATTTAATTTTCTTTCACGACTCTTCTTTCGCTACTTCTCTCTTCACGATCGCGACTGAGACTGCGTCTCTCTTCACACCTCGACCGCGACTGCTTCATCTGTGTGATTTTCTTTTCTCTTCACGATGCGACTGCTATTTTTTCTTCTTCTTCTCTTCTTCTCTTCATCTCTGCTACTACGATCTGCTACTGTTTCTGTTCACAATTACTGACTGCCTCCTCTGTTTTTTTCAATTCTTTTGCTTTTTTTTTCGTTTTTATTTTGTGATCAGTGTGTATGCTTGCTGCTCTGTTTTTTATTTTTTGACACTTCTTTTTTGTTTGAGTCTTTGTGATTTAATTATGTTTTTGGTTTTTTGCTTTATATGTTATGACTTATGAGTATTATTGACTATCTATTTTCTTTTAATCTAAGACTATTACCTCTATTTACTTATTTAATATTTTATTATTATTATACTAAATGTCGCTTTTTTTTAAAAAAAAGCGCGCTTCGCTTCACGCTTCTCGCTTCTGTGAAGCAAGCCCACGTCGCTTTTTTGCGCTTCTCGCTTCCCAAAACACTGTGAATTACAAATGAAATGGCCCTCTATTTATACAACTACCTAAGGGCCTGTGTGTAAATAAAAATAACTCTACAAGTCCCTAATTATTTACACATTAGTCCATGTTCTAGAGAATTCCACATTCTCTAGAACATGCCTCTAACGGCTAGTCTACAAGAACCTTCTAGAGTTCTCTACAAGACTCTAGAACGATCCGCTCCTCCAACGGTCTCAAGCCTTCTAGAATTCTCCGCACTATTCTAGAACGGCTGCCGCGTCTTCTAGAGAATTCTACAGAATCCTCTAGCCTTCTCCGGGGCTCTAGAGCGTTCTGGCAAACCTCTAGACCCATCTGGCCCGTATCCGGACGTGAAATCAGCTGGCGTTGTGGCGGGACGTCACACAAGCCTCTATAATTCATGTGATCCTGTTTTTAAGAGATTACTGCCAAACAACCATCTGCAAGCGAGGACTATTTTATTCTGGAAAAACAACAAACTAGACGTCCTAATTCAGCCAATGGGCACTAGCTATATGACAGTTTCATCAAAGAGAACAGTATATTGTATACCTCTATGTAAACAAAATGTTCAGCCTTTTCGATAAGGGAGCAGTAAGCATTGTGTATGCTTTCTTCAATTTGACTAGTTCCAGCTGACCATTGACTGACACTCCTTATAATCTGAAAGCAAAGAGCTTATATCAACTATGTGAAAAATCAAAGACAGAATAACATATAAAGCATCACAAGCAATTATAAGGGGGATTCAAACCAACGACAATTTGAATTTGCACTATGGAAGCAAACCACAAACCTAAAAAAGCGCCATCCAATTTGCCTAAATTATATTTGTAACCACAAAGATTCAGAGATTATAAATATAAAGAATAAAATATACATCCAAAGGCGCATAAAGCAAACTTCCAAAACGACGATATTACAAAAAATCAAGAGAAGATTATGACGAGAAGAACTTTAAATGTTATGACATCTGCATAGGCATGTTATTCAATATTAACTAGTATGTGGTAGTCACACATGAGGGTATATGAGCAGTGACTCCCATAGTCCAATTCACAACTCTTTAACATGGAAGTATTTCAATGTCATCCGCCTTTTAGCTTCCGAAATTAAGAGAAGATCTCCAAAAGAGTGATAAAACATGGATGCAGCTACGTATGCAGACGGACCGTTGCAGATAGAGATAGGTGACTCAAGCCTGTCCCAATACTTACGGCATCAGTCAACTCTTTTGTCACTTATTTTATCTTTCATTAACCATTTTAGGTTAACTATTGTAGACCACTTTGCATTCTCATTACTGCAGCACTTCTTTGATCGAACTGTTTTCAATAGCTAGTCCATTAAACACCCTTTTATGTTACTAGAACAATAATTTGATTCCTCCCAACTTTCTGGTCCTAACTCCCACGCATAATAATGTGCAGATGTATTCACACGGAAAAGAAGAAAATATATCTACCATTTCTACCAGAAATACTAATTTAAACCAAGGAATGAACCTTTATCTCTAAAAGAATTCTCATTCATTTCTAATAAAAATTTGACCAAAAAGTTTCTGCATATATACAAACAGATATTCTGCGAGTCTAGCCTTGTAAGGCTTCAAAGTAAGGATATACCTGTACCATTTCCATCATTTGTCGACCCACTAATAGGCACTTATGACATCAAAAGTTCAATAGTTCCATTAAATTTTTTTTACAACCGAGAAATTCCCAAGGGCCAGTAGCGCATGATACAAAACTTGGAGGGTGATGGGCCCGCCCTTCTACTCTTCTCCACTTAAAATGCCATGCTATTGTCTGCAGCAAGGTTCAAAACTGCAATGTACACCTAACCTACACATCAGGAGTTGCACTCATACCACTAAATCAACGCCCTGGGGGCCAAGGTCAACAGTTGCAATATATCTTTCCAGGTTGACAAAACATAGATTCCAGAGAAGTCTTTCTACCACTCAATTGTCTTTCTCAAGAAGAACCCAGAGTTGGACATGCCTACTTCTCTCAGTTATATGAATCATCAGCACTTGAGTTATAAAAGACACTTCTATTTTATCTTTCCAGGTTGACAAAACATAGATTCCAGAGGAGTCTTTCTACCACTCAATTGTCTTTCTCAAGAAGAACCCAGAGTTGGACTTGCCTACTTCTCTCAGTTATATGAATCATCAGCACTTGAGTTATAAACGACACTTTTATTTTCAACCAACCAAAAAAAGAGCCACAAAAGATATTTCAAATTGTGTACTTGGAAAAGATGAAAGGCTTAAATCCACAGGGTTATTTTTTAAGGGACTACTAAAGAGTTAAGACCACCTAAACATAAGGAGCCATTTTTGCCATTTTCTCATACAGTCAACTAAAAATATACGGAGAATTTTTTTAAACAAAGAAAATGATTTTAAATTCAACTTTATTGGCAATTGGAAGTTCAATTTTTAACGGGTTAAACAGTGGATATGTGGATTTGAACCAGAAAACACCAGAGATCAACAAAAATTAGAAGCTTGAAGAAACTGAATAAATTGGCGCATATAGAGATGTAGGCATGGGACGATTATAACTCACCTGGCAACGACATGAAACACGAGGACCAACTTGCCCATTTTCTTCAGGTGAAACAACTTGATTGCCTCTCTCTTGTTTCTCCCACCAATCCTTGTCCAACTTCTTCATGCCAGGCTGCGCCAGATTTGAAGATAGCTCCAGGTTTTGATCCAACTCGTCCACAAATCCTTTCATTGGCAAATCTGGAGCTAAAGGTTCTACACGGGTCTTCCGGAAAGAGAAAGGGATTCTGCTAGACCTGCTACGCTGATCATGAAAATCATGCCCTGTATGAAAACCATTTATTTTTAGTTCTTCCTTGAAACTTTCCCCCCCTTCAGCTTCCTGAGGTATAAGCAAAGGAATATCTTGGGAAGAAGACCCTGAAGAAAATGAATCATGTCTTTTGATATTTTTATGAGGACGCGCAACACCATTACTTCCATTGTCCATCTCACTGCTCATTCCCATGTAATGAGGAATAACCATGTGATGCTGAGGCATAAGCAGCGGAATTGCTTGCTCACGTGGAGCTTTGTTCCTCTGAGAAATTATAGAAAATGTCAATATCACAATACAATCATATCAGTGAAAGAAAAATATGTTTACCACAAACATGAACCTTTGCATAATTCCACCGTTGAACAAAGTGTCGAGCAGCATCACGGCACGGCGGTCCCCAGAGAGCACAATGGACATCATGCCATGGCATACGTGGATACTTTTTCCGATCTAATTCATCCTTCATGGTATCTTCCCAGGAGTTTGGTTCAGATTCCCTGAATGTTGTATTACATGAGAAACTAGCAAATTTACAAACAGAAGAAAGAGCAGGACTACACAGATGACCATATTTTTCTTGAGGACTCTGATAACTTATCAGTTTGGTTCTTAAAGGAAGAGATGTTAAGAATGAATATGAGGAACTCATCAACTAGATTTTGAAATGGGAAAACTCATTTATCTAAAAGAATCAACCAACCATACAGTTTTCATCACCTAGCATAAAGTCTAGAGCAGTATAGTGTTGACCTAGACCTGAAAAGGAATCACCAAAATATGTCCACCCTTATAGTTCTTGCCATATGTTGTTTATTGTGTTTTGATTATTGCACTATTTTGTTGTTGCTATTATTTCTTTCTTGTAAACTTTACACTGCTTTTTGAAATAACGGCTATGCTTTCTTCATTATTTTCTTCTTCTTTTACTAGGATTTGATGCACTTGAGCCGAGGGTCTTTCAAACACAGCCTCTCTACCTCTACAAGTTAGTGGTAAGGTCTGCGTATACTCTACCCTCCCCAGACCCCACCTAGTGGGATTTAACTGGGTATGTTGTTGTTGTGTGAATTGTATCTCATACCTACTTGTAGGTGTGTCTTGTATTCTATTCATCAAGTAAATTGTTCGCTTCCTTCTCCTAGTTTTCTCACATGGTATTGGAACCTCTCTGACTTGGTAAAGCTTATGGTGATCAAAACTTTTCTCTCGTGTATTAAGCGACAATATTAGCACAATCCTCCAATGAGTTTATTCTTCTCGAGTTCTTCAAAATATAAAGAAACAAGATAGTTTCCTTTCCCCAACTTGAGCTTCAGGGGAGGAGGTGTTAGAATGTTGGCATATTGGTGTGCTAGAGCTAATGTTAAATTACTCCCTCATTGAATGAATATAAGACGTGAATTGTATCTCACACTTATATTGAGTTTCCCCTAGATTTCATTGTCAAGTTATCTATTTATTCTCTTCCAGTCCGTTATGTTTGTCATACAACCATCTCTTTCTGCTGTTGACTACACAGGTCTAGAGGTTATACTTCATTTCTCTATGTCTAAGTCAGGAAAAGATACCAGACTGCGGGCCATCTGAACGAAGGGACCAAATGAATTAAATTATACTGCTGTCAGTAGTTACAGAGTAGTTCAACATTTTCCCCAAGCGTATATGAGCTATAACTACAAGTATTTCAGAATATTTATACAAGAATGTTTTAATTATGTGCACCAATTATGTGCACCTGGAAACAATCAATATACTAAGGGTAATCTTATCATTTTAGTATAACCATACAAAAATTTATTATCCCTTAAAATATTATGGGATTCACACATTGCTTAGGATTCTCGCATTTGATTATTTATGATTCAAAGCAGGATATGACTAGTTCGAAACAAAATGAAAATACAGTTCTCACAAAAAGTTAGTGCGGAGAACACCTTGGATTATAATAATCTTTTCCAGGCCATATAAGAGGTGGACAATCACCCACTTGGTGTTCAGGTGAGTCATAACGGCCAAAGCATAAGTCCAGTCCTCCAATAAAGCAAATCTGATGGTCAACAATGACAATTTTTTCATGATGGGACCTATATGTAACCATACATAGCCATTAGTTGTAATCAGAGTAGCTAAAATTGCCAATAAGAATAACGAAACAAGGCAATAAGTACGTTCACGGAACACATACCATAGATACACACCACTTGAGAAATGATCTGGATAACGCAGCACTCTGACATTCTCATGGATGCCTACCAGCTTTCTCTTGCTATACACACTGTTGATTTTTAAAGCAATAGCAACCTCTTTGTACAGAAGGATGTAGATCTGCATTTGAAAATGAGCTAAAGCTTTTCACTTCAATTATCAGAAAAAACAAGCCATCACACGGAAAACAGACGAAAAATCCTGTGCTTTACCAATGTACTCAATGGATTAACAAGAATTGCCACCTAATTTGGGAAAATACAGACCTCAATTAAGTGACCTGCAGCAGTCGCCACAGAAGATTTTACAATATACTTGTACTAAAAATATTTGAGATGACACGGGTTTGACAGGCTATTTACCAAAACCTAGGAAATTAAGCAACTGCCCTCCAACATCCCACCCCACCCCACCTCCAAAAAGGGGGGGGGGGCAAGAAAAGAGAGACCACAGCACTATCAAAACCACAGAGGTAACTACACATTTATAAATAACTGCAAAATCTTAAGCACTTGGGAGTGGGTAGGAGTAACCGATCTGTTTGCAAAAGAGAACTGGCGCACCATGTGGTAGCACTCGTAAATAAACCACTTCAAAAAGCTGAATTCTGGCAGGACTGGTACATTAACAAGATGGATGCTGGTCATAATCAGTACATCACACAGACACATCAATGAGTTTATGAAAAGAAAAGAGAACTCTGATTTACAAGTTCAAATATTTCTCACAGTAGAATTGTAGAACCTTTCTCTCTAAAAGCACAGTACCTTACTATAGATTAAGAAGGATAACTCATAACAGCAAACCAAACGACAAGAATTTCTCTCCATTTCATACTAGATATCGAAAAATCAGAACCTAATGAATGATTTAGACAAGCTTAATTACTAACCTGAACACCTTGTTTTGCTTTGGCTTCCAGTAAAGCATCAAGTCGGAAGGATGCATTAGTGTGAAAGGGACGTCGCATATAAAGTTCGGGGCACAGCCACCAGCCACATATAAAGATCTGTAAAAACATTGAATGACCCAAATCCTTTCTAACTTTGAATATTCTGTAGATAAAAATTGACTACTGTAACAAATACAAACTTATACGCAGACCTCTGACTTGGCTTCTTCAATAGCCAAAGCTATAGCTTCAAATGCTGATTCACCATCAACAAACCACTGAGCCTGACTGCCATCCTCTGTCAAACCCCTAGGAGGAGCATAAGAACCAAAGCGGTGAGGATGACACCATCCTTCAGGTGGCCTAAGCCCTGCATCATTAATTGCTGCTACCCAATCTTTAACCTTTGCATCGCTCTTGGTCCTCAGTTTGATACACCTTGAACCACAAGACACCTAAGACAAACTTATGTTGTAATACACAAGGAGGAATCCCAAGCATCTTTAACTAGTATAATTTAAAATATAAGATCTCAATGACTCTAGAGGAAATGGCTGAACTTCTACACTAAAGAATACAAAGCAGAATTCTTCAAAAGCATCATAGTTTCATAAGCTGCTTACCCTAAAATAGTGGCGTAAAGGATTTCCATCTTTTATTTCTTTTGCTAAAGAAACGCGACCCTCTCCATTGCCATCGGAGGCTGGTAGTACATCAAACACTATTATATCCAACGGCTCAGGGTCACATGGATCTTTGAGGAAAGCCAAGAATCCAGGTTTCAATACAGCCCAGACCTGAAATGAATCAAACCAAGAATCAAACAGAATCTTTATACCAAATTTAGACAATTACTCAAAGCCCTAGAAGATTGAAAACATAAGTTGATATTAGAACAAGGCAAAAATCCTAAGCCATACATAAAACTTGAAAAATTCAGATATGACTCCATGTCAAAAGTCATTTTTGTTGCACTATAAACACTCATTTCTAAAACTTCAGAAGAAAAAAATCCAAAAACCAGACCCTTTCTAACAGTAAAAGTATACATTAGACTAACCAGCATAAAGAGGAAACATCGATTCACACTAACAAGAACAAGGTTGAAAAGGAGCACATCGAACTGCACTAATCTTTTTCCAGCTAATGCCCAAATTAGATGTCAAAATGAAGTACCACAGTCCACAGACCACACCAGTTCCTTAAACCATGCCCAGAGTTCAAATATAACACGGAAAGGAGCTCAGTCCATCCACTAGTCCCTTTAACCATGGCCAGAGTTCAAGTATAACATGGAAAGGACGCAAACCAAAAGAATTGTGCGAATAACAACAGAACAAGAACTTCCCTTGGAGAGTAAAGAAATATACTCTACTTGAAAACCTCAGGCTTAAAGAATACAAATAGCTTTGGCGTTGTTTCAAAACCAAGCATAGGATCAAACTATAAATTACCTAGATCTCCAGTTACAAATTTCAATAAAGTTGCCTCATCAATGATTTTGCAATTTAAGAGACAAAACCGCTACTCTAGACGAGGTGAAGGCTACTATTGCAGAATCATCTATATTTTAGTCATTAACACCAAGAGATACAGGAATCAGTAGACTGCTCCAAAGAAATTTGAAGCTTTCATGCTCTATGACAATATAGTGCTTCAGACAACCCTTTGTAATAAACTTCCACATAAAAAGTAAAATCTGGAAAACATTTATTATGAAAAAAGAGAGTAAATTCTGGAAAATATATAAAGAACTCTCAATTTCACTATGTGATTATCATGCCCTCTAAGTTCTTTGCAGGTAACAAATAATCCGACAAATGGACAGCTGAGAGGCTGAGTAGATATGTGTAACCGTCTTAAAACCAGAGAACCATATACATATGAACCAGAAAGTATAGCTACCTTCTGCCAGTTGTCTTTACAGCAACCGAACCACTGACATGAACAACATTTCCGACTATCATCGTCCCTTTGAATTTTTGGTAAGTGCTTCACCATAATATAGTCTTCTTTTAGCTTAGGACCATACTCGGGCGAAAAGGATAATCTTGAAACTTCCAGAAACCTGCATACCTGCAATTTAGTTCCAGTTAAATAAGGTGTTGCCAAGTGTCTATTCATGTTTTCTATCACACTTGACATTATATACTTTGGGGAAAGTATTTTTAGCATTAACACGATTAAGAAGACAGCTCTTGAGCCATCTTCAAGTATAAAACCACGGTACACTAATACAAGTATATGTTAGACATCTACGGATAGAGAATGTAAGTGTTAAACCACCAGCTGATATCAATATTTTGGGTTTTATATTTCAGATATTACCCTTAGAAGAGTGAAAACATTCTCCCCTAGAAATAAAACTTCAAGATTCAAACCACTATCCGTAGCTAGAACATTGGGAACTTGAATATAAGATTCGTTTCCAGACACACGTCACACTTCTGATGAAGGAGCACACATGGCACCTCAACACAAATATATCAACTTATTACAAATGTACATGATGAACGACTTTTTTTGGTATTGTGCAAAGCAAATGAAAATGTCTTCTTTTCGTTCTAGCTGATTTGCGTCACTTTACAAGAACCATCTAACTTCCTTGCAGGCTATACAAGAAGGCAGAGCATTGAAGGATCTTGGACATTGATTAGATGGTAAAGTCAGGGAGGTTCCTTTTCCGGCATTTTTTTTTCATAAATAAGGGAGTCCAGTCTTCCTAACTTCATTTTGAAGTTTGTTTCATAGAGATGCAATTATGTAAACACAATGCATACACTAAGCAGGGAAATATACTTATCAACTAGAATTATTTTATTTAGAAAAAGAAATCTAATCAGGAAAGGCATCTTGAGAGGAGAGTGAAGTCCAGGAACTAGACATCAGGCTAAATGTCATTCCCGGGAGAACTCAGTAGAGTGAGGCAAAAGTGAAAGGTAGTACTAAGAAACATCTGGTGACCTCAACATATGGCTAAGGGAAAAGTGGAAGGTGGTACTAAGTAACATCTGGTGACCTCAACCAATGGCAAGGCAAAGAAAAAAGAGTTGCAAAGGATTCTTCGAGTAAAAACAGTAAAGAAAAGCAAGAGTTAAACCACTTCAAGATACCTCCTGGGAATTGACAATATCTATATTTCCAAGAAAGTGATTCAAGTAACCCTGCATAGCATTTTTTGCTCGATCTGACATTGAATGTTGCCTTCCGAGGGTTGGCCGAATTATTGGCAAAGCAGCACTAGACGGAACATCTCTGAACAAAAAACCACCTGTAAGAACGATAACTATTATAACAGGAATAGATGTAATTAGTGCTTCCCTTTTTATCATGAAAACTGGTTCTACTTGAAGAAGCACCTGTTTTTGGCACTTTCCTCAGCACGCATAGGACTAGCCTCATCATCAGGTTCATCCTCATCTTGCATTACAGTTGTATGATCTCCTATCCCCAAGTTTTGAAGCCATTCTTTGACCTTTAAAAGAGTATGTCAGACAGAATGTCATAAAAAGTGCACCATACACAGTCGTCGAATCAAAACCATGTTGCTGCCAAATGCACCAATCAACTAAACAATATGGAACCAACAATATTTCACGGGAAAAGCCCAATATACCTGCTCTTGCTTCTCATGAATCTCCTCAATGAATGCACGCTTCTTTAATGCAAAATGTAAATAAATTACATGCGAAGCTTTCTTCACCAATTGCCACTTGAACTACAAGAAAAAAGAAAAGAAAAAAATGTGGCATCGTTAGACAAGAGTGCCTCAACTGAAAGAGAGGTAGGACAAATATTTCAGGGAATAAGGTCTTTCTAGGAGACCAAGGAAAATACATGATTTTGAATGGAGGATCACAACTCCATTAACACAAAATAAGTCTATCATTCTCAAGAACAACCAAATGGTGTTGGTCTTTGAGCTTCAAATAACAAATGAATTTCTTACCTACCTTCTACACTTTAATGTTAAACCTTCCCGAGTTAAATTGTTCATGTCATTTATCTCTCAGAATAGATAATGTAAGGACATTGATGTCAAATTTACTTACGTGCAATAATCTCTAGTACCATAAGCAAACCTTTTCAATGAGAACGACTACAACAAAAACAAAAACTACATCTCAAATCCAAACTAGTTCGACTCAGCTATATATATACACTATATCCGTCTCTTGCTTACTCACAATACAGTTCGCATTGCGAATTTTGTTCTTTCTGACCTAAACTTGACATCTTTTAGTTTAGAAATTAGAATGTCCATTAGTAATCAAGAAAAAGATTTATTATCAGCCAAAATTCCTTTCACAAAGTCAAAAAAAAGGCTAAAAACAATCAACCGAAATCACCTAACCATATAATTCACATATCCAAAATTCATTTCAGCTTCTTCCTTTAATTTATCGTCCAAAATACAATTATTCACTAACAAATCTATGTGAATTAACCTAATTGCAAATAATATAAAAAGTTGGACAGAGTGAAGAATAGTACCTGCTTATATTGGACTTCAATGGTATAAGTTAGAAGCATGGGGCTGATGTCACCAGCGTCGGATCGAGACACCTGTATAATCGTTGCCTGAGGCAACTCATCGAAAATTCGAGTTGCAGTATCTTGATGAAAGGAGTATAAGGACGACAAGGTAGAAGCCTCCGGCTCCGATTGCATCTGGACGTACCGTGGTCCATCGCCGATCGTCAACTGCTCCATTTTGTATGATCGGAAAACAAATGAAATATGTGTATATGTGATCGGAGATCTAATTTACATAGAGAAAATTGATAATGATGGAATGATTTTTTTTGTAGAGAGAAGGAAGATAGAAGGTGAAAAACGGCATTTGTTTTTGATTCATTCAAAGCTTGAAACTAAAAATGGATCAATTTTTTCTTTTTTCACTTTGCCCTTTGTTTGTTTTATTTAAACTTGTATTAATTATACTATTATTGGAATATCTAGCTAGTCCGAATTATAATCCGGTTTGACGAAATAAATATACTTTGTTTTTGGGTTACGTAATTAATTAACCTATAAATACGACGGAATTTTAGTACTTATTAGTCGTCATCATCACGTATTAATTAATTAATTAATAGTGCCAATTACGTACTGCCAAGTGAAAATACAGCACTACTAATCTGTCACATAAATTTTACTCTATGTTGTATGAAAATTAATTAACTAACCTAAATATGAATTCACTTACCATAAATTACGTAAAATGTTAGCTCATAAACTTTACTATCTTAATAGCTCAATTTTTCATATTTATATTTTTAAAATGGCTATTCAGTCTTCTATATTGCAATTAAGGGTATCTTCAACCCTATACTTTATTTTATTTTTTAAATATAGAGTTTTTTACTTTTTCAGATAATCAATTTCAATTCAGTTCTCTATTTTATTCTTAAAAATTGAGTATTTTTCATATATAGCAAACATAAAAAGCATATTTGTATGATATAGTTATACTTTGCATAATTACGCTCCATAACAAACATATATATGTATATTTCGCTATATATATACAAAAAAAATTAGTTGTATGATTCGTTATACATATACAAAGAAATCAGTTATATAATTCATTATACATATACAAAAGAAAGTAGTTGTATACAAAAGATTTGTTGTATAATTTGTGTATGTATAAAACGAGAAACAAAGAAAGACAAAAGAAAATTTGGCAGAGGAATATTCATATTGTATAATTATAAGTGTATAGGTATGTTTTTGCATGTGTATATACTCTCGCTTTATACAAACACAATCACATTTTATATATTTGTATTTGTATAAAAGCGAGAAATGTGAGCGATAGAGGGAGCGAGCGAGCGAAAGAGGGAGAGTGGCGAGTGAGAGTTTGGTGGAGAGAGACGACTGACAAACAGTTTGATACATGACACAATTAAATCAAAGTGTAGTTATAGCATATAATTTGAATTATTAATTTGTCATTATATACAATTTTCCCAAAAAAAATCTCTCAATATTATATTATTATTTATATTTCTATTTCATTTTCTTATTTCATAACATAAATCTGTTCTCTTTTTTAAAAAAACAAAATAATCACTCCATATAATTTTCATGCAATATAAAATTATTATTTTTCAAATTTTATTTATAAATTATCTTTTATTCTAAAAATTTAAATAACAACTACGAATAATTGAATAAAAAAATTAACAATCACAACAATTCTCTAGATCATACACTATCTTTTTTCGAATACTATTAAATTTGAAAACGACCTACTGGATTACTAAATTATTGCTGTTATTTTAAAAATTATTATGTTATGTGTGTATTGACATCTTGTATTGTCATGTATTGTATTTTTAAATTAAAATTTTCATCTTATCAATTAAATTTTGTGCATTCTTCATAGTGAAAATCAATAATAATATCAAATTATCTCTTGAAGTGACGGAAATTGAAAAGAAAAATGAAATATTATTAATTCGGAATAAAGTAGTATAAATTAAATAATATGTTTTTTTTAATGTTGTATTACATTTAAAAAGAATTATAAATATTAAAAATTTAATTAATAGTCTTGTATGAAAAATAGTATGTTAACGACAATATAATAGAAATAATATTAAAATAATAAAAAAGTAAAATAGAAAGGAGAGAATTACTATTCACCTCTCTATCTATAAATAAAGAATATATAGTTTTTTAGAGTGCGGTTGGAGACCCATACTACAAAATTAATGTGAATTACATGGAGATTTTTCTTGTGCATCAGGATGAAAATTCGCAGAAAACTTATTTTCTTACAAATTTTCATACTAATTCCCAGAAAAATTCTCATTTAATTTATGAAAATTCTCATGTAATTTATAGTTTTCTTGTAGTATTTATTCTCTATTTTACTCACTAAATATAGAGAGTGAAGGGAAAAATAGAGTGGAGTTAGAGATGATTTAAAGATCAAATCTGATCCATTTGCTGGCATCTACGTCACCGTCTTCTTTTTCTTCTACGTTTTGTGGTCCTCCGCCTCCTTTGCTTTTTCTTCTTCTTTGTTGCTTCGACATATCACAAACGTGAATAGTATGGAGCGAAATATATATCAAAAGATTTACAACATTGAGAAGATTTCTTATCTAAGATTTGGGATGATTTAGAGGTATTTGGAATTGATCAAGATTGAATGGACAATATATACTTCGTGTATAGTTAAATTATCTTTAACTTTTTGAGTGTACCATATACCGTGGCTCATAGTATATAGGTAAGTTATATATTTATATTGATAATCAGTGTATACTTTCTATGACTTTAACAAGATATATTACATAGTCTAAAACATAAGTATATTTATTAATAACTAATTATTTTATTGTATATTTTTAAAATAGCATGTTGTTTAAAGCAAATAATCATCGTTTAATTAAAGTAACCAAAAATTGCCTTTTTAATTCAAACCATTGTTCCACAAGTTCGACTGTAAATTATTTGATACTATCAGATACTTTATCCGTTCAATGATAGTTTGTCCACTACATCTCTTACTATTAGGAATTCATTCGAATTTCTTTTAGCGGAAAATTATATAATTTGTACATGGTTAAAATAACTTTTTAGGTATATATAGAAGATGTCGAACTCCCTTCGACTACTTCATGCGTTTATTTTTCATATTTGAACCCACTTATCAAAAATCATGGCTTCGCCACTGTATTATACTATTTTAGGATATCCAACAATACTTGTCAACTTTATAAAATAAATGAATAAATTTACACTTAGATCCTAACACTTGTCATTTATTATAGTTATTTTTCTATTACACTTTTTAAAATATTTTATATATTTATAGTTTAGTCAAAGGATGTCAACTTAATAGTGGAGAATTACAAAAGAATACTGATGTGCAAGAAAGTCATATTTCTTGTGACGTGTGAGAGAGAACAATACATCAAACACGAATTGAAAAAACTAATTAATGAAATTGAGTGGCGTGTGAGCCTTCGATTTTTTACTACAATTTAAGAGTAACACAAATTAAGTTTCAACAAGGAAAAAAGAGACTTATGTGTCTATTGCTTCACACAAGGAGAGAATAAATGTACTACTCCCTTTCTGTGTCCCCGAATACTTATTCATTTTGATAAATTAAGAAAAAATATGTTTTTATCTATTATACAATCAATTAATTATTTTAAAAAAGATAAAAAATTTAGAAAATTTTAAATTTTAATTCATCCACCTCATAATTAATAGGGATAAAATGGTAAACTCATTACGTCAATAATTGTTTTCTTAATACGTATGTCAATTCAAAAATGGACAAATAATTAGGGACAGAGGGAGTACTAGTCTAGGGGTGTTCATCGATTCAAATTCACAAATTCAACTAAATCGATCATATTAATTAATCTTTATTTAGTTTGGTTTTACATTTTTAAAAATCGATAATATTTGGTTTGATTTTAATTTTAATTTTAAGAAACAAAGAAATAATTGAACTGAACCAATAAATTATATACGTATTTTATATACATAATGTCTTGTTTTTATGCAAAAACTGCAGCACCCTAAATTAAACTGCTGGATAATGTTAAAATTGTAGCATATAGTGGACACTTCAAGTGCTTTGAAACCCTTATTGAAGTGTTAATGTGAACTCCAAAACTTGCTTTGATATTTCAATTGATTTTCTATTTTGAAACTTTTGAAATCCTCTAAGTTTTTTTTTTCTTAAAAAATTAAGTGACGATTATTTTCTAAATAAAATAACTTCAAAAACAATCTCTCTTTCAAGCAAATCATAGAAATCAAACCTAAATTACATGCATCAAGTTATTTACCCATTTCAATTGATCTCTTTCGAGCATGAGTTGAACATCTAGACTAGAGTTAAGTTTGCAACTTTAACCTATGAATTAACTCATGCTAAATAACGTAAATTCATGGATGAACATCAATAAAACATAGCAAAGCACAAGACTCACCACATTAAATCAATACTCAACCTCATAATCACACCTCTAGAGTTGGGGTTTTAGCCACACATCACGCAAAGCAAAGAAATTATACCTATGATGTTACCAACTATCAATTGTGTAGAAATTAAGCAATAATCTTCAACACCCACTTCAGTTTCAACTCTCAATTGTCAATTACAAGAGTATTTGGAAACCTCAAAACTGAGCTAGCGTTTGGCCATAGATTTCCAAATATTCTTGGCAAATATTATTTGGGTGAAAATTTGGGTGAAATTTACCGTGTGTTTGACCATAGTATTTGGGAAATATATTTCACTTTTTTAGAAAAATATGATTTATACCCATAAGTTTTAAAAATATCAAAACTAACCATAAGTTTGTATTACAAGTCAATTGGATCTTTGTTACAACAATAACAAATAGTGTCCATGACACTAGAGCAATGTGGTAATTTTGAATGAGTGCAACAAGCATCATTTCATACATCGTGAAGTAGACAAAACACATGACTTTGTTATCTTGAGTCGATTATTCATCATTTTAATCAATAATCATATTATCATTTCACATTCACCGAATATTTCATCACTACTTTGGAATTAATGTAAAAAATTATGTAATACGTACAACGTAAGCAACAACTATAGAGGGTGTTTTTGTAAAAGATAATAATTTGGGGTAAACTTTCAATTTTTAAAAGATCCTAAATAATGAGATTTGACCCAAATACTAGAAAAAACTAGTATTTGGGAATTTGAGATATTTGTCAAATAATGACAAAGTGTATGGACAAACACTATTTGCCAAGTTTTTCCCCAAATATTATTTGAGAAATCTATGGCCAAACGGGCCCTAAGAAAAGAGTATTTTTCAATATCCAAAAACTAACTATGAAATTAGAGAAAAGATTTATGTTCTAGATCTCATATATATTTTCTCTCTCTTTTGGGTTATTTATAGTTACTCCAAAATAAGCTCAAAATTCATGCGCTATCCGTTCGGTTATATTAGTTGGGCTCGCCTAACGCATTCGGCGGATCGTCGTTCACACTTTAACTTGCCCTTTTTTTTGCTTCACACTTCAGGTGTTTGAACCTCTATTGACGAACTCAATTGAGTCAGCCTTTTACATCCGGCGAATCACCGATTACCACTCCGTTCGCCGTTCAACTTTCATTTTTACTCAAAAGTTTGTCACCTTCGGTAATGGATCTATAGCGTACCCAATTTACTTAGGCGAATTGTTGTTTCCATTTTAATTCCCCGATCTTCTTTGAATATTTTCAACTATGGACATTGTCAACTTGAGCGAGGTCTAGCCAATTCGGTGATCCGCCCTTTTGGTTAGGCGACTACGAGTTGAGAGTTTATACTCCTTTCAATATTTTTGGCCTCTTTTTTATAAATTTATTCTCTCCTTGTCCTTTAGCATTCATAACTGCAAAATATCATTAGAATATGACATCAATAGGCATTAGGGAACACTAATTGTTGAACTAAAAAGGCTACAAATGAGTGGAGTTCAACCACTCATCAAATTATTCCAACTTTCTTTCTGATGAGTAAAATACTAAATAGTGAATATAACATTGAAACTAGCTTAGATGCAGAAATTGTTAGGGGTCGCTTGTTTGTAGTTGTGTTAAAGTGAGTTATGTCGGTGTAAATCTATTATTGTGTTTGATACTTGAGTAGGAGATAAATTATTCATGTATAAATTAACACAATATTTTTTTTGGGAATTTACAAAATTTGTATAACTAATACATGTATAAGGTATGAAAAAATATATGTATTATTTTGTGCAACATAGAAAGGTGGAATAACTAATATATGATTCCTATCGATACTTGTACAATTTACGAACTAAGGGATCGTTTAAATGTATTAGAGAATCTAATACATGTATTAGTCAATGTATTATTCAATGCTTTGTTTGGTAGGATTTTCAACTTATACAACACTTTTTTCAGTATTATTGGGTGTATAATTAATGAATAGCAATCATGGCATTAGGGCATCCACAATTCATAACATCAAATGTTACACTAAAATGGTGTCAACGCTTTTTGGTTTTCATGTCAAATTTGATGTGATACTACTCACATACTCAAATAGAGTTGGGTTGGAGATAGTCTTAGCAATACAAGACTTATTACATTGATAAACATAACTAAAAACAAAATAATTATTAATACACCAAATCAAATAATAAATAAGACATAATCTTAATATTATTAATACGCTCTATCTATTCACTGTTATTCTGTTATTGTTATATACTCTACCAAATGACCATGTGTTTAATTGTAGTGTTAGACGCCGAAAGAGGAAGGATAGGTGTATGTAAACAAAACCCATTAGTATATGGGGTGTGTTAGCTGAAGTGGAGTAAAAAGGGTGTGTTTGATCATGATTTTTTTTGTTCTTTTGAGTGGAAAGTTTTCATGATTTTCAGTAAGAAAACAATTTATTTTTTTGAATTTCCAAATGAAACATAGCCAGACAGCTACCAAGTGTACACCTTGATTAATTGATGTTAATACTAGTCCCCTTATTTAGAAATGAGAGTGTGGGTGTACCAACACTGCACTCTAGAGTTGTACAAGAAGTTTTGTTAGTTGTACTACACCATTTGAGCCATATTCACTAGAAAATAAACACATGTACTACACGAGTCTACCTCCTCTAATTTTCAATAATTTTGCTTTGGTTCTTTTTCTTAATTTTTTGATTTTTAATTCTCCCTATTCTCACCCTTAGCGGAGAAGGAGATGAACAAAATTGGGATTTTTAAAAAATGGTGACATTAAAGTTTCAAAACAAATGGGTGGTGACATAAGTCTTAAGTATTGGGTGTAGGTGACAATTATGTGATTAATGATTAAGGATTGTGGAGTTGCCCTCAAGTTTATAAGTTGACAGTTTGGTTCACTGAATTAAATGAAGGGTAAAAGGGTAATTTCACAATACCTAATTTAACCAACTTTTGGTGGGAATTAAATGAGGGGTAAAATGGTAAAATGACTAATTTAACCAATTTTGGTGGGAAATATCGAGCCAAAAGAGGAAATAAAAGCTTTTTTCCCCGCCTCCAGCCGTCGTATTCGTCCTCTTCTTCTTCTGCTCTCGTCTTTGCTTTCTTGCTTTCCTTTCTTCCTGCTCTCTTCATCTTCCTCTTCTTCTTCTTCTTCTTATTTTCGTACATTGCGGGTCTTCGCTGGTAGTGCTTGTGCTTTCTTCTTCTTGAATCAGTTTTTTACCTAATTTGTAACTAGTGGACCAAATTTTGTTTTATTCAATTGGAATTACTGCATAAGCGTTATACACCATTGTTTCTGGTAAGTACAATTAATAGTTATTTAAAATCAATTCATTATCATCTGATCTGGGTACCTGCAATTTTTCAATAATTTGCATTCGCGTTTCCAATATATTGTTATATATGTTGCAACAGTTGACTATTATAACATATTATAGTCATATGTAGCAACATGTGATTTATTTTCACATCAGAACGGTCATATGTAGCAACATATGCCTTACATCTCGCAATAGAATAGTCATATGTAGCAACATGTGATTTATTTTCACAACAGAACAGTCATATGTAGCAACATATGACTTACATCTCGCAACAGAATAGTCATATGTTGCTACATATGATATAACTAAAAAATATAGCAACATGTGATTTATTATCACAACAGAACAGTCATATGTAGCAACATATGACTTACATCTCGCAACAGAATAGTCATATGTTGCTACATGTGATATAACTAAAAAATGTAGCAACATGTGATTTATTTTTCACAGCAGAAAAGTCATATGTAGCAACATATGACTCAAATATCGCAACAGAATAGTCATATGTTGCTACATATGCTTATTCTTCATACTTAGTAATTGTTGTTTTTAATTATTTTCTTCAGGTACAATGTCATTATTTGTAGGGATTGATTGTCGTGGTGAATGAGTCGAAAAGAAAAATCGATTCATATGGCGTTGGGAGGATAGTAAAAAACGAGGAGCCGGTTCAGTAGGGATGTATGTCGAAAGAAACATTTTGTATGATGAGTTCTTCAATTTAGTAGTGCAAAAGTGTGGATACAATTGTAAACCACAAGATCTTGTCATGAGTTACATTCCCCATTTTTTTCATAATGAGAAGGTTTTACCTTTTAGAATAACTGACCAGTCTAGTTTGAGTGTTTATTTGGGAGGAACAGAGAAACCGCCAATATTAAGAGTCTACGTGGAAGAAACTCCTATCGAGGAGGATCATAATGTAGACCAAGGCCAAAAAGATATGTTTAATGATGAATTTCATCCTGCGGACATGAGTAATCCTGATGATGAAATTGGAATAGGTGAAGGTGAAGGTGAAGGTGAAGGTGGAGGTGGAGGTGAAGGTGAAGCTCAAGCTGAAGGGCCAGACCTTGAGAGCAAGTTTCCTCCCACACCTATAGTTGGCAGCAGCAATCCATGTGCTTCTCAAACTTCATGTTTGAATAATATTAGAGATGATAAAACAGGATTTTATAAGGGAATGACATTCAAGAACAAGCAAGAACTGGCAAATCCATTGAAAATTGCTTGCTTGAAAAAAGATTTTAGACTAAAAAAGGTGATCAATTCTTATAATGTGTTTTCCTTTAAATGTTCATATCCGGATTGCAATTGGTGGCTGAGGGCTGTGAAATTTACAAGTAGTGAAAGGTTTGACATTAGAATCTATGAAAGGTACCATACGTGTGGTTCAGAGCATCTTACAAGCAATAATCCCCACGCCACGGCAAAAGTCATAGGTAAGTACTTTGAAAATAGGTTTCCCAATGGTAAAGGCCCATCCACAAGAGACATGTCAAATCAACTCCGCACAGAATTGGATTGTAAGGTAAGCTATTGGAAGATTTATAAGGGCATGGAGCATGCTAAGGCTAATGTTAGGGGAACACATGAGCACGGGTACGCAGTGCTTAATGCGTATCGGTATATGCTTGAAGTTGCGAATCCAGGAAGCAAGACGGCATTGTCGCTCGATGAAAATGGGAAGTTCCAGTACTTCTTTGTATCATATGCTGCTTGGATGATTGGTTTTCAAGAAATGAGAAAAGTAATAGCCATTGATGGGACATTTCTAAGGAGCAAGTATGGAGGAGTCCTGCTATCGGCGGTGGCACAAGATGCCGAGAATCATATATTTCCAGTGGCTTTCTGTGTCGTGGACAAGGATGCGATGCCTCATATGAATATTTTTTTCAAAATATGAGAAGCTTTGTAGATGATACTGATGAGTTGTGCATTATCTCTAATAGGCATCCAAGTATTCGAAAGATGGTTTCGAGAATCTACCCTGCATCTCATTATGGTTGTTACATGAGACACCTTGGGGAAAATATTCGAAATAACTTTCACAATTCAAAGATAGTGTCCCATTTTTATAAAGCAGCAAAGGCGTACGATATATGTGAGTTCAATGCCCATTTCAATCAAATAAGAGATTTGGTACCAAAGGCCGCTGAAGCTCTTGAACGTATTGGATTTCACACATGGAGTAGGGCATTTTGCCTGGGAAATAGGTACCATCTCAATTGAGTTTATTTTTACTTTATGTATTTTGTTTGATTTTTATCTGTTGTTGTGTAGATATAACATTATGACGTCAAACATATCGGAATCGGTGAATGCTATGTTTGATGTTGAAAGAGAATTTCCATTGTCGCTCTATTTGATGAAATAAACAGGATATTTGCATTGTTATTTCACCATAGGCGTATGGAACTGGTGAACTCCGCAAATAGATTTGTTCCTTTAATTGAAAAAGACATATCAGAGTATGTCAACGCGGGCAACAAGTTGTTGGCCCATCAAATCGCTAACTATAAGTTCAGTGTCACTGGTCATGGAGATGTTGCTACTGTGAATCTACAAAGAAGAACTTGTACTTGTAGAATTTTTAATTTGGACAAAATACCTTGTCCACATGCCATGGCAGCGATTCGATGCCAACATGGTGCTGATTTTGGAAATCAGATTTACCTGTACTCCTCTCCATATTATTCAGTGGAAAAATACATAATGGCATATTGTCAGGAAATTCACCCGGTGCCAACTGAAGATTCTTGGATTGTCCCTTTGGATATCATACAGAGAGAAATACCTCCTCCATATGTTGATCCAAGTAACCCCAGAAGAAGGACATATAAGAGACGGCGTGGAGTTGGTGAATCATTTCCAACAAGAAAAAATAAGTGTTCAGTATGTAGGGACTTTGGCCACAAAAAAACTACATGCCTAAATCGAAATGCCCCATAAGAAGTGTTAAGCGTTGTGTTGTTGAATTTTAATGAATGTTCTTTCTTATTTGATGATGATCTCTATTATATAATCTTATTTAGAAATGCCCCAATGCGTTATTTGTTGCTCTTCTTTGTTTCTGTGTCAACACATGTCAAATGTTGCTACAGGATATATTAGATGTGGCAACATATGACTCAAATGTTGCTACATATAATCATCTGTAGCAACATATGACTCAAATGTTGCTACATATAATCATCTGTAGCAACATATGACTTAAATGTTGCTACAGGCGAATCATCTGTAGCAACATATGACTGCACATATAATCATTTGTAGCAACATATACTTTTTAAGTAATGATTACGTGAGAGTGTGCTTTAGATATATTAGATGTGGCAATAGATGCAACAAATATTGCTATATGCAAATCATCTGTAGCAGCATATGACTCAAATATTGCTACATGTAATCATCTGTAGCAACATATACTTTTAAATAATGATAACGTGGGAGTGTGCTTTTAGATATATTAGATGTGGCAACATATGCAACAAATGTTGCTACAGGCGAATCATCTGTAGCAACATATACCACATGTTGTGACGGACGAATGTTGCGATATACGCTTCAGCTGCAGCAACATATAACTCAAATGTTGCTACATATAATCATATATGGCAACATATGCAACAAATGTTGCTACAGGCGAATCATCTGTAGCAACATATGACTGCTACATATAATCATCTGTAGCAACATATACTTTTAAATAATGATTACGTGGGAATGTGCTTTTAGATATATTAGATGTGGCAACATATACAACAAATGTTGCTACAGGCTAATCAGCTATAGCAACATATGAATCAAATGTTGCTACATATAATCATCTGTCCCAATATACTTTTAAATAATGATTACGTGGGAGTGTGCTATTAGATAATACGTTTTGTTTAATAATTATGACTCTTCAGTTCACTCTGTTGAAACATCATGTCTTGCAACATTTCAAAACTGTTGGCCTTTATAAGTACACAAGAAGGGAGAGATAAGTCAAAAGTTGTCTTCTCTTCTTCTTCATTCTCAAAAATGGTTTCAACTAGCCTCTTCGAATCCCCCCCGACTGAACTAGTAATTCTTATCGTTGAAAGGGTTGCTTCCTACTCTCTAGAAGATTTAGTTAGTGTTAAATTATGTTCTAGGTTCCTCAATGAAGTTGGTAATGAACGTTCTGTATATCTAAGGTTACATTGGCCAGCTTTTCCACTAAACCTACATGGACGAGGAATCAACATGCCAGGTCTTTCATGAATATTTGCATAGCATCGGAGAACTTAGAAGCCTTATACAGAAAAGGCGTGGTGTCGTAATTTCAATCTTTGAAGGCGGTATTTCCATGAGAGAAGGCTTGATGTACATTGCCAACATGAAAAAAAAACATGCCAGTAATAGTGAGAAGATGTCAACACCATTTGCGGTGCATTTTAAATCGAATGTGGGTGGAATGTCACGACCGAAATCTAGACCCCAGACGAGACCGGCGTCGTTGACCTCTCAGAGGTCGCAGACAAGCCTACTTACATCATTCTTACTTCATCTAGGTTAATTTTAGCGGAAAATTTGAAACTTTTTGTTTCTTAACATACTTATAAAAAGATTCTCATTAATACGTAATTGTTCACCATCAACCATCTAACATTAAGAGGTAAGCAACTGAAAGAAATAGTTCAATTCTTATTAAGTGTATAATTGCCAAAATGGCACCAATACATAGTCTGAATAAAATAGGAAAGCAACGCTAGTGGAACATGCTCCACTAGCTCAACTCTAAAACTAAGCTAGAATATAAAACAGTAGCATCCTCGAAAACATGAGGACCTACCATACCGGATGAATGCTGGACGTCCGGATAACTGCAGAGATGATCTTGTAGCTCTATCGTCCACCTGTGCCTGCACCTAAAGTAGTAGAGTTTGTATAGGGTTAGTACACACTTGTACTAAGTATGGGTATATGCAAGCACACACCAGGGACATGCATGAGAAAGAATAGCTCTTTCCTAACAACATGATTTTTGGAAGTCAAGTCAGTGGACTTGCCAAATTGAGATTAGAAAAGTTTCCAAATTTGGATTAGGAAAGTCAATGAGCTTTCCAAATTTGAATTAGGAAAGTCAGTGGGCTTTCCAAATTTGAAATAGGAAAGTTATGCCATGAGAATAACATATATCATCATACTTTTCACATTTGCACACAACACATAACATCTCCATATAGCATATATCATAGCACATAACACATAACACATAGCTTCTTTCATATCATTCATTCATATGCCATGAGACCTTGGAATCATGGACTTGACATTAAGAATTTCCAAAATGAGGGCTCAACATATGGGACCTCAACTAGGGAGTCTTCAGTAGCAAACACAGAGTCTTCTTCGTTCATTCATACGTACTCCAGTTCATTTCATTCATAGACCAGTGTAAACACCAATTATACCTAGGATGTAGTTTAAGACTTTCATTAGGTTCGTTGTTCAATGACCAAGAATGACCTAATGTCATTACTTAAATCTAACTCACCTTTTGATTATCCTATCCTAACACCTTTGGTATCATTCATTTCATTATGTGCATCATTTGAGGCTGGCCTCATTCATTCATTGGGAACTTTAACTTTAACCGACATAGATCATGTGAGCATCATGAAATCCAGTGTCTCCCCCACACCGAAAAGAGGTGGAATCACCTGCCAAAGTGACCCAAAAACATGCTAGCGTACATGGGAATTTAACCCCGCTAGATCCCTATATTTGCAGTATAGGTTTGAAGACTAGGAGATATAAGGAGACCCATACCCGGCAAGCCGGACAGTCTCATCTCATGAGAGTTACGTGAACCTCAGCCCTTCCCAAAAGAAGGCATCACCGCTCATAGCTAGTCTATCGGTGCTTAGTATAAAGTTCCATTACATTCATCTCATACATCATGGAAGCTGGCTTCTAGTATGAGGACATCATAGCTCATTAGATGATTTCTCATCTCATCATTCGTATTGAGTGTGTTATGCTCAATACTCTCATTAAAGTGTTCATAGAGACTGGTCTCTTCATTATCTTACACTCTCATAGGTGAGTACGTATTGGTAACATTTACTTAGGCTCATTTGAGATTGCTCTCATCATTTACATTAGCATCATATCATGTTGTCACCACATTCATCATCATTAGCACCTTTGCTTTTCATACTTATTCACCTCTTATTACGTAAATGTTCATTTCATCATATGCCAATGCACTTGGCCATTTGGTGTGTTTCACACCCTTACTTAACCCTTATAGGGTGTCATCATTTCATTTCTCATTTCATCATTTCATTGTTCATTTCATCATTTCATTGTTCATTTCGTCATTTCATTGTTCATTTCATCATATCATTGTTCATTTCATCATATGCCAATGCACTTGGCCATTTAGTGTATTTACACTCATACTTAACCCTTCTAGGGTTTCATCATTTCATTACATACATCTTAGGATCACTTACTTTTAAACGTATGTTAGTCTTATGTGTCCATACATAAAAGCCATGAGGCTTCATTCATATACGTCTAAGTGATTCATATCTTCCTAAGATTATGTCATACAAGACTTATGCATCTTGTATGTATGCCAAGATCTCGATTTCGATCTAAGTAGGTGGCATTATTCTTGAACATTTAATTCACGTATGACTTATGTATCAATACGGAATTTGGGCAAGGGAATCCTATTTCGAATCCTGTGGACAACACTTAATCTTATTTTAAACTTGATAATTACATTTTTCAGATTTGGGAGACCCTAGTTTGATTCCCATCAACCCCATAATATTTCCTTTCTTTTTCTCCTCTTTTTTTTCGTTTAAGTTAAGGAGGTTGTGGGTTCAATCCCCCACAAGCTCATTATTTTTATTTTAATTTATCTCTTAACTTTCTCACCTATCCAAGAGGTTGTGGGTTCAATCCCCACTCTCCACATTTATTTTCTCCTTTATTTTTCTCCTAACTCTCTCATCCATTCAAGAGGTTGGGGGTTCAATCCCCACTCTCCTCATTTATTTTTCTCCTTTATTTTTCTCCTAACTTTCTCATCCATTCAAGAGGTTGGGGGTTCAATCCCCACTCTCCTCATTTATTTTTCTCCTTTATTTTTCTCCTAACTTTCTCATCCATTCAAGAGGTTGGGGGTTCAATCCCCACTCTCCACATTTAATTTTCTCCTTTATTTTTCTCCTAACTTTCTCATCCATTCAAGAGGTTGGGGGTTCAATCCCCACTCTCCACATTTCCTTTTTCTCACCTTATTTCACTGATTTTTAACATGGTGAGGTCACGGGTTCGATCCTCAATTACCTCACTTATTTTTCTTCATTTTTCATAGCTTATTAAAGAACTTTACTTGGCTGAAATTAACCAACAATGTGCTGGAAATTTGAGATACATTTTTCAGCTTCTTTTCATCAACATTTAGAGTTAATTCTTAGGGCATTTCGTGAATCATTTAGCTAATAGTTTTTCACTCAAATCAGCCACTTTATACTTCATATGAACATCACGATTAATACAAGTTTGTGCACGTGAAATACAACCATAAAACAAGTCATTTTCATACTTCAATCCGTGTTCAAAGTCACAACTACACATTGCACACACATAAACACATATTTCGGAAAGCATAGGTTATCATTTGTACGATTCCAAATACACATTCATGAACATATTCATCACGAAAAAATACATTACATGCCTAATATCTACCAGCAGACATACCAACCTACAACCATCAATAGGAGCTAGTGACAGGGACATGAAACGGGGAAACAATCCTAGTTTTCGGATTAGAATCGACTGAATCCTAGGGGTCTCTTGGGAAAGGGACCAAGAGTAAGAAAACCCATACCTGTTCTTGGTGTTGTTCAACACACAAAGTTGCTGCCCAGAATCACCACCAACCCAACGTCCAACACAGAAATTCCCACCTTACCCGTCGAGAATGTCACGTTTTGCTTTACTTTTATGGATTGTTTTTGTCGTTTGAATTCTTATGAGTTCTTCAATTGTTTTGTTGTTATTTCTAATTTTTGTTGCTGCTTTGTTAACAGAAAAACGTGAAAAAAAAACAATATGGGAGAAGTGGATGAAACGTGAAAGAGAGAGAGAGGTTCCTTAGGATTAGGACTCTAGTTGAGACTTAGTCAAAATAAGACATGTTAATTAATAAATAATTAGTAATAAAAATCTGATTTTCCTTTTTCTTAAATTAGCTAATAATTATTAATTAATTAAATTAATTTATCAATTTAAATAAAAATAAGTTAAATCATTGCTTCCACCTAGGTTCGAACCCGGGTGGAGCAAGACTCCACTCCTAGAGCTCAAATTCGGCTCTCTCTCCCAAAATTGCCCCTCCATATTATTAAATAATTAAATATATATATATATATATATTTAGGGTAATTATGATATTACCCTTAGCCTGGTAAAAGACCATTTTACCCCTAGACCCTCAAAACCTAAAATTCCTTCTTTTTAAGTCCGGTAAAAACTCCTTCGAGTAAATCTTTGTATTCGAGAGCCCTACATGGTTGGTCCCAACCTTTCCTAGCTCAACTAACTCCCAAAGTTAGTTGGCTTGGCTATACCAAGGGTTCCGAGGTCTGGTTCTACGCGCATCAATCTGTGTGAACCCTGGTCTAATCATAGGCATTCTTGGCACATTAAGCATTACTTAGCATATCTATTTTTTTTAGGGTTGTTACATGGAAGAACCTAATATTTTGGGTGTAAGACCCATTTGTTGCACTGTGCATTAACCCCAACAAAATGCCCGCAAGATTGGTTGGCCAAAAGGAAGTGACGATGAAGATGATATTCGTTGCGAATTGTGTATTTGTGATTTAGAACTAGATTATCTAGTTAAATTTCTCCCGCATACTACTGTGTGGGAATAATTTAATTTGTGTTGAATACGATGTTGATTTTTTTTTTGTATTTATTTTGAAATTATATATGTGGCAACATATTATATTAACTATTGTGAAAATGTTGCCTTCACTACTTTTGTACTTATTTTCGAATTATGATATAACAAATTATGGTCGTACACAACACTCTCCATTTTTATACCTTATTATTGTTGATTATTTATGTTCTAAATCACTAAAGTTTGGTTCAAATTTCCATTTTTCCTTTCCTAAATCGATCAAATTGTCTATTAGTGTCTCCTTGATTTTTCATCTGTAGCAACATATGCAGTTTCTGTTGTAAAAGTCGCAATATATACTGCAACTGTTGCAACATACAATAATAACAAATCGGTCTTTTGGGGCTTAATTCAATTAAATTGTCTCATAATTCAATATGTAACACCAATATATAGTCATACAACATGTCTAAGTAATAAATTATGGTCGTACACAACACTCTCCATTGTATTATAGCAATTATATTCATAGAGACAATCACCTCACTAGTTCATCATACATTGTCCTAGTAAATCCATATGATAGTTATATAACACTCTTCTAAATCGTTCTTCCAAAGGTTATACCTTATTATTGTTGATTATTTATGTTCTAAATCACTAAAATTTGGTTCAAATTTCTATTTTTCCTTTCCTAAATCGATCAAATCGTCTATTAGTGTCTCCTTGATTTTTCATCTGTAGCAACATATGCAGTTTCTGTTGTAAAAGTTGCAACATATACTGCAACTGTTGCAACATACAATAATAACAAATTGGTCTTTTGGGGCTTAATTCAATTAAATTGTCACGTAATTCAATATGTAACACCAATATACAGTCATACAACATGTCTAAGTAACAAATAATGGTCGTACACAACACTCTCCATTGTTATATAGCAATTATATTCATAGAGACAATCACCTCACTAGTTCATCATACATTGTCCAAGTAAATCCATATGATAGTCATATAACACCCTTCTAAATCGTTCTTCCAAATGTTACACCTTATTATTGTTGATTATTTATGTTCTAAATCACTAAAATTTGGTTCCAATTTCCATTTTTCCTTTCCTAAATCGATCAAATCGTCTATTAGTGTCTCCTTGATTTTTCATCTGTAGTAACATATGCAGTTTCTGTTGTAAAAGTCGCAACATATACTGCAACTGTTGCAACATACAATAATAACAAATCGGTCTTTTGGGGCTTAATTCAATTAAATTGTCACGTAATTCAATATGTAACACCAATATACAGTCATACAACATGTCTAAGTAACAAATTATGGTCGTACACAACACTATCCATTGTATTATAGCAATTATATTCATAGAGACAATCACCTCACTAGTTCATCATACATTGTCCTAGTAAATCCATATGATAGTTATATAACACCCTTCTAAATCATTCTTCCAAATGTTATACCTTATTATTGTTGATTATTTATGTTCTAAATCACTAAAATTTGGTTCAAATTTCCATTTTTCCTTTCCTAAATCTATCAAATCGTCTATTAGTGTCTCCTTGATTTTTCATCTGTAGCAACATATGCAGTTTCTGTTGTAAAAGTCGCAACATATACTGCAACTGTTGCAACATACAATAATAACAAATCGGTCTTTTGGGGCTTAATTCAATTAAATTGTCACGTAATTCAATAAGTAACACCAATATACAGTTATACAACATGTCTAAGTAACAAATTATGGTCGTACACAACACTCTCCATTGTTATATAGCAATTATATTCATAGAGACAATCACCTCACTAGTTCATCATACATTGTCCTAGTAAATCCATATGATAGTTATATAACACCCTTCTAAATCGTTCTTCCAAATGTTATACCTTATTATTGTTGATTATTTATGTTCTAAATCACTAAAATTTGGTTCCAATTTCCATTTTTCCTTTCCTAAATCGATCAAATCGTCTATTAGTGTCTCCTTGATTTTTCATCTGTAGCAACATATGCAGTTTCTGTTGTAAAAGTCGCAATATATACTGCAACTGTTGAAACATACAATAATAACAAATTGGTCTTTTGGGGCTTAATTCAATTAAATTGTCTCGTAATTCAATATGTAACACCAATATACAGTCATACAACATGTCTAAGTAATAAATTATGGTCGTACACAACACTCTCCATTGTATTATAGCAATTATATTCATAGAGACAATCACCTCACTAGTTCATCATACATTGTCCTAGTAAATCCATATGATAGTTATATAACACCCTTCTAAATCGTTCTTCCAAATGTTATACCTTATTATTGTTGATTATTTTTGTTCTAAATCACTAAAATTTGGTTCAAATTTCCATTTTTCCTTTCCTAAATCGATCAAATCGTCTATTAGTGTCTCATTGATTTTTCATCTGTAGCAATATATGCAGTTTTTATTGTAAAAGTCACAACATATACTGTAACTGTTGCAATATACAATAATAACAAATCGGACTTTTGGGGCTTGTGGCCCAATGATAGGCAAAGCCCATTGGTTTTAACAAAAAGTAAAATAGGCCCAACCCATTCTAGAATACGTTTTCATTTTCATTTCAAAAATAGGGTTTCCAAATTTTTCATCTTTGCTGCTTCAGTTTGGCGCCTTTTTTTCACTCTCTCTCCTTTCTCCTGGGATGTCCTATCTCCTATAGGACCTGTCGCTTCACATTAAATGTAATGATCTTATTTGATTTTCTGTCAGTCACTCCCAAAAAATCAAATAAGATCATTACATTTAATTAGATCGATTTTACATTTATCTCCTGGGTTCTATATCTGATTGGCCTTTGGTTAAACCAAATTTCAGTACTCCCATTTCAACAGTAAATCGATTTTCATTAGATCGTTTTTTTGTTAGTTGATTTGGTATGTTGTCAAATGCTACACTAAGTCGAATTTGTGATGATGAACATGATACTATGTTGAATGTTAAAATGTATTGCAAACATGGAGATCTACTTTCAATGCAAACTTCATGGTCAAAAGACAATCCAGGTCGCAGATTTTGATCTTGTCCATGATATCGTGTATGTATGTTTATTTCTAAAATATTTGGAGACTTCAGATCTCTTTATTTTTTTAATTAAAATTTATTTCTTTGTGGTTTGTATTTTAGGAGAATTCATGCAACTTCTTTAGATGGAGGGATCGTGAAGATGTTGATATACGATCCAAGTTCGTTATTCTCCGATTGGCGAACAAAATTAAGGAGTTGGACACTGTTGATGAAAGTCATATCAAAAGAAGTAGAAGTACCGAATGGGGGATGAAGGAGAAGAAAAAGACCAAATGTTGTAGCATCTGGAAGCTAATGTTGGTGTTCTTTTTTTTTTTTTGTATTTTTAAGCATTACCAAGAAGAATTTTGTAGAGGATACAAAATTATTATGTAGTTATGTACAACCAATACAATTATCATAGTTGTGGAATTAAGTAGACGTAGTTTTGCACTCCTGATCAAACAACAAATTATTATGTAGTCATGACGGACGAATGTTGCGATATACGCATCAGTTGTAGCAACATATGACTCAAATGTTGCTACAGATAATCATCTATAGCAACATATGATTCAAATGTTGCTACATATAATCACATGTAGCAACATATGACTCAAATATTACTTCAGACGAATCATCCATAGCAACATATGCCACACATCGTGACGGACGAATGTTGCTACATATAATCATCTGTAGCAACATATGGCTCAAATGTTGCTACATATATTCATTTGTAGCAACATTTGAGTCATATGTTGCTACATATAATCACATGTAGCAACGTATGACTCGAATATTGCGATATACGCATCAGCTGTAGCAACATATGACTCAAATGTTGCTACATATAATCATATGTAGCAACATATGCCACATATTATGACGGATGAATATTGCAATATACGCATCAGCTGTAGTAACATGTGACTCAAATGTTACTACATATAATCATTTGTAGCAACATATGGCTCAAATATTGCTACATATAATCATTTGTAGCAATATTTGAGTCATATGTTGCTACATATAATCACATGTAGCAACGTATGACTCGAATGTTGCGATATACGCATCAGCTGTAGCAACATATGAATCAAATGTTGCTACACATAATCATATGTAGCAACATATGCCACATGTTGTGACGGATGAATGTTGCGATATACGCATTAGCTGTAGCAACATGTGACTCAAATGTTTCTACATATAATCATCTATAGAAACATACGGCTCAAATATTGCTACCTATAATCATCTGTAACAACATATGCCAAATGTTGTGACAGGCAAATTGATGAAATAAACAGTCTTTAATTACATTGTCTTTAAGATAAAATAAAACAACATAATTGATAAATTAAACATTGTCTTTAATTACAAGCATAATGTCAAGGCCTTAAGCTCTAAGATATTATCTCATTAACCCAAATAAATTGCATTCGTTCAATTAGATTGTCACATAACAGTGAACTGGGTGGATGCAATTATGTCCGACTAATCAAATGCTCAATGAATGCAATGGAATATGACCCGCATGCCGATCCACTTTTATTTTGTACCATAGGTTCTATTCGACCGTTAAATTCCCATGGTTGAGTGAGCATCTTCTCTGGCAAATGATTCATTATTTCACCCTGCTTCAGCAATTTAGGCAGCAACTCAAAGAGAGGTTGTATGAGTGTGAAAAACTTGTCATGTTCCGTAACCACAAGGTTGCAGTCATTAACATTGATCAATCCCTCGTGCAAGAGAATATCGAGAGTCACGAAATGGTTACCATGACTGTAAAAATCCTATTTGCATCAATCCAATCCATGCCTCCAGGAGTTGGCCTAATGCCCCTAACATAGTCAATCATATCATCATCCCATACAAAGTCATCTAGTAACTGCCTCATGCTTTTACCACCAGCAATTGTTGCCTCATCGCTCATTTGTTTATATCTATGTAGGAAGTTCATATAGAAATTGAGATCCAGGATTCTATCTCTGGGATCATAGTAGTCCGGGTATTTCCAATGCCTCTGACACATGAGGTTAAGGATTTCGTCAATATACTGAAATAAAAAATAATATTAAATAGTTAGGAAGAATAGTCACTGAAAAGACATAAGAAATAGTTAATATAAAAAGTAGGATTACCAGTCTTTCCACCAAACTTCTAGGCTTGTCAAGTTCCTGAAATCTTGACCGGTAAAAACATGCATGCCATATTCCATTTGAATATCCTTTGCACTGGTCACCTTAATTACTGCTTCTCTTTCAGCTACAGAGGGACGCCTATAAATATTCAACTCTTTATTCTCCGTCACCACTTCCTCCATTACGGACCTTGGAATTTCTCCAAATATCTTCCTCTTTAAATTTTGCATTGCCTTGGCAAATGATTCGTTTCTCCGCTTGGCCTTTGGAGTATATGAATGCCGCACATTCTTTGATAGAATGCCCTTCACACCCCTCTTGTTTTTTAATTCATTGACAGCTTCACTCAATTTTTGTAGATACATGATAGAATCTTCATCATGTTTCTTACACTTCTCACAGAGAAAGCCACAACATCATCTACAAGAGGTAGCCCCTTCGTGTTGTCCTGCACCAGCACCAGCAGCAGCACCAACACCAGCATCATCATCAACACCAACACCAATACCAACACCAGCACCATCATCATCAACAGTACCATCAAAAACAACATTAATGACTTCATTAGGAGCTCTCTCTCTTTTGATAGTTGTTGCTCCAGCCAACACCATTTTAACTCTATCCACAACAGGATCAAAAATGGTTTCAACCAACCCTAGAGTTATTAGATATGGCATTTGCAGTTCCTCTTCTGTTGGGGTAATCCATGGATGGACAACCTAAAATTGTAAAAATGATTCATCAGTAAGAATAATCTGTTGCTACAGATGAATTGCCTGTTGTAATATTTGTGTCACATGTTGCTACAGATGAATCATCTGTAGCAACATGTGTCACATATTGCGACACATGACTCATCTGTAGCAACATGTGACACAAATGTTGCTACAGATGAATTGTCTGTTGCTATAGATGAATCCTCTGTAGCAATATGTGTCACATGTCGCAACACATGACTCATCTGTAGAAATATTTGTGGCACATGTCGCAACAGATGATTCATCTGTAGCAATATTTGTAGCACATGTCGCAACATATGATTTGTCTGTAGCAACATTTATGTCACATGTAGCAACAGATGAATCATCTGTAGCAACATGTGACATAAATATAGCAACATATGCCTGTAATATACTAATAATAACTTACTGCATCAAAAGGAGGGTTAAAAAGATCTGGAATATGCCCTTCTTTGGTAGTTTTTGTTCTTGCCATCAACCATCTCATCATCCTTGGGGATGATCTTTCTTCTGCTGCAATTACTTGTTTGGTCAGATAAGGAATGGCTTCAAATGCCCAGGCCTGTAAAAAAGGAAAATATGTCAATAATCAAATGTTGAATTATTACTTAATATAATATAAAAAGATTAAAAACATTCAGCTTTACCATGAAAGCCCATGAAAACCCAAACAAGTTACTTGTCTTTTCTCCTAAAGGCTTCAACATGTAGTCGACAGTTAGATGAAAGCTCTCATGACCCCATGGTAGCTCTTGAAAGCTTCAATATCCTGACAGAAATTGACATACTTTAAAAGTATATTGTTGCCTGGATCCTTCGGCAAAAGAATATTATGTGTAAACCAAAGTAAGCACAATGACTCCTTGTGCTTTCTCGGTGTATCCTCCCGTTCCAACAAACTTAATAAGTCACAATTTTTAAAGCTTTTCCCAACAAGGGACATCAAGTGCTGCTCCTCAGTTGGCAGTGACTGTTGTCCTGCTTCTGCTACTTCTTTAACTATTTTCTTTCTTCGTGGTTCTGTTTTAACAATGTATTCAGGGATGGGCTCAACAAGAGGATGACATTTTAGCCTTGTAACTATGGCAAACTCTCTTATGCCAAATAAAACTGGCATGCCACAATAATTAATTAGAATCTCATCCTTCTTATTGGCATTTTCAAAAATGAACCTTCTTTTCAGAAGTTCATACACGATGGTCATTTGAAAACGTGGAAGTAGATCAATGGGTAAATCAAGAAAATGACCAAAACAGCTATTTCTGAAAAAATCTTCTAATTGATTTCTCTTGAGGATATCCCTGAATTTGACGAAAGGTCTTCCCAGGACAGACCTAATGATGCTGTCACCATTAGCATCAGGCTGCAGATGCACAGGGAAAGTGTCTGTATTGATGATTTGAATCCCATCATCACCATTAGCATTGAACTCTTCATGAAGTTCTTGTTCTTCTTCATGAACTTCATTTATTTTTTCTTGTTGTGCCACAACTACTACCTCTGTATTTTCCCCTTATTCTTCCTGAACTTCATTTATTTTCCCTTGTTCCTCAACTCCTTCTTGTTTTCCATCTTCTTCCTCCACTACTTGTCTTTGTTCAGATTCCTTTTGACAAAATTCTACTTTTGCTTGAGAAGAAGAAATTGCTTCAGTTGCAAGATTTTCTAAAAGTGTAGTATTTTCGTTCCTCTTCCTAGAAATTTTAGACCTAGCCTTCTTCTGGATATTTGTTTGGTCGAATGTATCAATATCAAGTTTTCTTTTTACAGGAGTCATTATATTTGTATCTGCAACCACAAGAATAAAATATTTGAAAGCCACACACACATGAGCTACAACCACAAGTCAAAACAGGGCAATAAGCAGATAAGCACATGCATTTCAAACCCTAATTAAATGTTACCTTACCTGAGAAGATATATATCAACAATAAAGTAGAAATTATGAGGACAACACCGCCTTGCTATAGAAGATGATCTGTGAAGGAAGGACTAAGAGAATAAGAGAAGAGAGAAGGAGAAGTAGTTGGCAAAGTAGAGAAGAAATAAATAAATTTCGTGGAATACAAAACGACATTTATTGAAGAGAGAGGAGAGAGGGAAAATGAAAATTAAAGCCGTTTAATTTTTTTTTTAATTTTGACAATTCAAACTATGACATATGTTGCTACATATATACTATCTGTTGCTACATATATATGAACTATTGCAACAACTAATTTTTTCGTGTTTAATACTACAGAAATTACATATATACAAGAGAAATTAATATAAGTAAATAAATCTTGTGGAATACGAAATGACATTTATAGAAGAGAGGAGAGAGGAGAGAGGGAAAATGAAAATAAAGCCGTTTTTTTTTTTAATTTTGACAATTCAAACTGTGACATATGTTGCTACATATATATTATCTGTTGCTACATATATACGAACTGTTGCAACATATAATTTTGTCGTGTTTAATACTACAGAAATTATATTCTAATTAACACTTCACCAATTATTTTATACAACTTATCAACAAAAAGGTAATTCACAATGATATGATATACATAACCACCAATCTAATCAATGGTTGTAAACTCAACATTTTCATCGATCTTAGATTTTTTTTAGTTCTACGCATCTCTGGGTCTTCATTGTTACTAACGTAACCATTTTGAGCCTTTACAATCCCATAATTCCATAGGAGTGAAGCATATCTCAAGCTAAGGGTGTCAGCACTAATTCCACATGATGGTACTTGTAATCCATCACTCAAATACTCAGCGTATGCAGCAACAAAAATTCCACAATCTCTGCATGGTATATCATTCAGAAAATATAATAACATCACATTTCGATAGTCGTAAGACAAAATAATATTTTGATACTTACAGACTACTGCTTTCTTGTTGGGCAATCCTTGTAACATGACTGACTTCGAATGGGTGAGATTTGTTCTTTCCTTGGTAACATTTAAGAACTGACCAGTTGGTTCGCTCATTTTGCTCAAAAAATCCACTCAACTTAAGGTACTTTGGCAACATTGTAGCCATCTTTTGAATATCGGAGGATAGTTTTCTATTAGACCTATTTGAGAACAGGGAATCGTACACTTTTATGCACCGTTTCTTCAATGCAACGACTGCCAAGACCCAATGGAATTCCCCATTACTATTTACAGGGACATAAACATCATCCGTCAAGTACCAAGGCATTCCAGAAGGTATAACATACCCTTTCATTATGTCAATGATTTTATCCTCATATTCACTAGAATTGTCAATGTATGTTTTAAAAAAACAACTAGTGGTGGTATATTGATATTCAGACTGAATCTTTTGCTTCGACTTCTTATACAAATAGTAAAATATGACATCCACATACTGCACACATGCATCAAATAAGTGTATCAATTTAATTGTATATATTCATGTACTAAACAGTACATATAAAAGTGACCATGGTTTACCTCATCATTCCAGCACCTATTGGGTTGAGACATTATGTAGAACCAGTCCTTATTCATTGGAAATGCAACTACTAAATCAAGTTCGTCAAATTCAAGTTTTGAGCAATTGGCTAAGTGTGTTCCTCCTTGTTTCCTCTGCAATTGTGTAATCATTATAAATCATTATATATTGGACAACAAGAAGAAATTCTAATAATAGTTGAACGACTTTACTTTACTTACTTTTTTGCATGATGCTTGTAAAGACCCTCTTTTATCCATTGCGAGAAGGATGACATTAGTTCAGTTGGACACTCGTCGTCAATGTTAAAACCTTCAAATGGATATTGTCGCTCCACATCACAACTGACAATTTCGACTTCTTTCTTCCCTTTCTTTTTTGCTTTCGCTTTTTCTTTCTGCTTCTCCTTCTGCTTCTCCTTCTCCTTCTGCTTCTGCTTCTCCATCTCCATCTCCTTTGCCTTCTTCTTCTTCTCCTTCTCCTTCTCCTATTTTGCCTTCTTCTCCTTCTCCTGTTTTGCCTTCTTCTCCTTCTTCTTCTCTTCATTTGCCTTCTTCTCCCTCTCCTTCTCCTCCTTTGCCTTCTTCTCCTTCTCGTCCTTTGCATTCTTCTCCTTTTCCTTCTCCTCCTTCTCCTACTCCTCCTTTGCCCTCTTCTCCTTTTCTTTTTTCTCAATAATCATAGAAAGTGTTTGAGAAATAGATTTTTACAACCTCCTACATTTCAAAGGTTGTGAAGTCTTCTTGGATCTTTGCACATCAATATTATGAGACATTTTCTTAAAAATATCAGTGAGTTTTTTAACACGACTAATAAAATAATCATGTTGCTGCTCACATTCTTTGCATAGACAAAAAGAGCATTTCATGTTAGAAGATTGAGTTGTTGTCATGGATGAAGCTTCTTGTATCATTTCACGCATAAGGTAAATAAAAAAATATTGATATTTTACAATTCATTATAAAATAATAATAGCAGTATGTTGCAACCGATGGATAGTCTGTTGCGATAAATTAACATTATGTTGCCACATATGTACCTGCTGTTGCGCAACATATACATCTTATGTAGCAACAGATGCATCACATATTGATACATCTGTACAAATTATTGCAACATTTGAATCTTATATGGCAACAGATGACCAACATATCAATTTTACAATTCATTATAAAATAATATTAGCAGTATGTTGCAACCGATGGATAGTCTGTTGCGATAAATTAACATTATGTTGCCACATATGTACCTGCTGTTGCGCAACATATACATCTTATGTAGCAACAGATGCATCATATGTTGACTATTGTTCATCTTGTATTCCAAACATACTTAGAGCAAAACTTTGAACATCTTTGTGAGACAACAAAGTTTAAGAACATTTTCAAAACTAGAAAATTAAAACTAGTAGCGAAACTAGAATCAGAAACAAATTAGAAAAAATATACGAAATATTTTTCTTAAAAAAAATTGTTGTTAATATGTGTCAAAAGAATATTACTGATTCCAACAAACTTTGCAGAAATACGAAGTTACCAAGTTTGATGAACTAGTGAAAAACAAAAAGAATAGAAGAACTGAAATTAAAACACAAATCTAAAATTTGTAAAACACGTACCAGAATCTGGAAAAATTTAATAGGAAAAAGATCAAGTCCACTGAACTCACAGTGTCCCCTTAAGGAAATTATTCTCCTCTCGTATCCGAGGTTTGATTTGGAATATGACCTCCCAGGGTAAAATGATCTCAATCACCAAAGTATAGATACCAAAAACTCTGGTGTCAGCGAACCACTCAACGGCAGTAAAGTACACTTAGAATACTAGATTTAGTAGTTGAAGAAGAGTCCATAAAATCTATATTTAAAATGTAAGGAAATCCCTCAATTTATAGAAAACAAAGGGTAGTGCGAAAAAGTTCTTATTGTGCCTTACCGGAAAGGTCACAAACCTTTGGAAAAGTCACAATCTTTCGGAAAGGTCGTCACCTTTCATAAAAGTCACAATTTACCATAAAAGTCACAACTTTTCATAAAAGTCGCAACTTTTCATAAAAGTCACAACTTTTAATAAAAGTCGCAACCTTTCATTAAAGTCACAATTCTTCATAAAAGTCGCAACTCTTCATTTTCAATTCACACCTTTTAAAACCCAGCAATCCCCCGCATGAATGGGGAATGACTCCAAGACAAAGAAACGGACAATTATGTGTACTTTACAAGCAAGAATTAATTGCATCTGGATAAGTAGGTTTCCCCTTGGACTTTCCGTAGTGAACATATGTCGGATATACTCGGTCAATCGGTAGACGCGATATCTTTGAACCGTCGAGCTTTGGTGTATACCTAGACAACCATATGTCACACAATTAACCCTTTACCGTTTATGGTTCTTACGGTTGTGTTCGTTTCAGCCATGAACACCTCCTGATTTCATGAGTGTATAGAGAGATGGGCTTTTGACAATCATCCTCTTTGAAGCGGCTTACACTTCACACTCACATAGGTGATTTCTAACCGTGTTATCGCGTAGATACACTATTTGGTCAACTTTGCAAAACTTAGCAAATCATTAAAACCATTAAGATTTATTAACTCATTAACAAGCCTTAATGTTGTATCCTTGTCCCTGAGCATTGTCTTCATTATGAAAATGGATTGAGTTTGTTGACAATGCCGAACTGTCATTCACAACTTTGTTTTTCTCCTTGAATCTAGCTCATGGGATCTCCAGTCTGCTAGATAGAGTTACCGCCATGATGACTTGTCCTAAGCCACAAATCCATTCCCTTAGATGATCTTTCAACTTTCTCTCTAGTTAGGCCTTTTTGTAAGTGGATCCGGTACATTATCCTTCGACTTTACATAGTCAATTCTGATAATTCCACTAGAGAGTAATTTTCTAACTGTAATATGTCTATGTCATATATGACGAGACTTTCCGTTATATGCTCCATTCCCTATCTATTGCATCTTGACTATCAAAGTGTATGCATACTAATGTCAATGGTTTGGGCCAAAATAGAATATCTATCAAGAAATTCCGGAGTCTTTCAACTTATTCACCGATCTTATCTTGAGCACCTAGCTCAGAGATCATTGTAGAGCTCGCGATACATGTCTCTTTTGAAATATTTCCTAGAGGCTGCTCCTCTACCAAAAGTAAATACATATCCACTCGTGGATTTTTCTTTATTTGTTCGGTGATCCAATTTGCATTACTATATCCACTCAATACTGCTGAATTTTGTTATAATGTAAGGCATAGTTTTAAGTATTATTTTAAATACTCCAAAACTCTATTTATTGCCATCTAATGAGTTTATTTGGGATCACTTGTGAAACGACTCAGTTTATAATAGCAAATATTATATCTGATCGCGCACACTTCATGATATACATCATACTTCCCAATACTCTATCACAATCCAATTATGAGTCACTTTTGCTTTCACTCTTTTGAAATGCAAAGCTCACATTTATGGGAGACTTGACAATATTGACATCCAAATATTTGAACTATTCAAGTACCTTTTCAATGCAATGAGACAGTGACAATGCTAAACATTATGGAGTTCTAAGGATTCTTATATCTAAGATTGCATCAGCAACTCCAATATTTTTCATTCCAAACTTGCTTTCTAGCATACGTTTAAAAGCATTTATGTCATTAGTGTCTCTATTGATGATCAACATATCTCCAATATAGAAACAAACAATGACCTTATGATTTTAATGTGAAAACATTTATCACTTTCATCATTCTTAATTCCATTTGCCAACATTGTTTTTGGTCAAATTTCTTATGTCATTGTTTGGGTGCTTGATTTAGTCCATAATGTGACTTAACAAGTTTGCACACTTTCTTTTATTTACCAAGAACCACAAAACCCTCGGGTTATTCCATGTAAATTTCTTCCTCCAATTCTACATTTAAGAAAGTTCTTTTCACATTCATTCGATGAATTTGGAGGTCATATACCACAACTAATAATTTTAGCATCCGAATGGATGTAATTCTAGTTACTAACGAGTACAAATATTGACAAGATCAAAACCTTATTTTTGTCTAAAGCCTTTTACACAAAGTCTTGCTCTATATTTGTCAACAGTACCATCGACTTTCATTTTCTTTTGAGGATTCACTTTGAACCCAAAAATTTATTTCCTGGAGGAAGATCAACCAACTTCCAATAGGATTGCTCAAGATTGAACAATCTCACTATTGACACCATTTGTCCAAAAGGATGAGTCTACATAAGACACAAGAAATGTTACAAAATCATATTTGAAGGAAGTATATGTCCCTTGACATTTACTACGCCTCTTGATCTCTTTATTAAGTACATTCTCCTTTTGTTCTTTCCAAGGTCGTGTAGACTTTTCACTATAATACTCAAGTCTAATTTTACAGTCCACAGTCTTAGGTCCTATTTCAATCCTTTTAGGAATAGGAACTTAGACTTTGGCTAGACACCCCCACACTTTGAAATATTTCAAGTTGGATTTCCTTCCTTTCCATTTCTCATATGGTATAGATTGTGTCCTGAACAAACAAAATTGCTTTCTTTATCAAAAGACAAAACTTTTTTTTTGTTCCCTTTTGCAGTAAGGATAGTTTCTCCACAAAAGTTTTGTGGTAAACCCGAACTTATAAATAATGCATCCATTATTTATTTCAACGTTTGGTTTTTCATTAGATTGAGGTGAATAGGGCAGTAGTTTGATGGATAATTCCATTTTCCAAACATATTTCTGCACAAGGAGATTTATACTCTCCATTCTTATCACTTCTTATCTTTTTCCAAACTGATATTCAACTTCGATATTACATTTTCTAGACATTTCTATTGCTTCATCTTTACCATTCAGCAAATAGACATGATATCAAAAATGTCAGTGTATATCAATTCTAAAGGATTAGAATTCCTTTCAACAGATTTATTAGAATGCTCAACAAACTTAGATTCCACAAAAACTTGACATTTTTTGTTTTGTTTATTGCACTCACTATTAGACAAAACTTCTAAGTTGACCAGTTTTTCTTACAAGGTTTTGTAATTGACATGCCCCAAGTGTTCATGTCACAAACATTGACTCAAGCAAGTAAGAACAAATAAAAATATTGAGTTTGAAAAGCTCTTCGCAAGGTAGCTTTTTCCTCACTAATATTTTGTTCCTATTTCTTACAATTTTGTGTGATACAAATATTGTTTAGAGTCATCACCTTGTCAAATGTCCTTTTCATAAGGACCTTTCTATAACTTTCAATTTTGATTGTTATAGAACTACCCATGAACAAAGTTTCATCGGATTCAATAAAGGCAATATAGTCCAAATGTTACTTTTACAAAAACATAACAAATGACTATTTACCAATATTCATGTCTATACAAATACTTTTATTATAATAGACATATCTTTTCCTGAAAAATCACAACATTTTAAGTGATATTCTTTTTCCCCATAAAAGAACACAATTATTTTGAACAAGTATATATATAATTTGGTTGTTTCATACTAGTCGCACTATATACTAGTAAAACTCAACAACCACTACCAAATATACTCCAAGAATTTTGTGGGTATAACATAATACAAAAGTATCATTGAATTTCATATCTTTTGCTCCAAAGATAAATTAGACACCAAGTCTAATCATAAGCAAAGAACCCCCACATTTCAAATGTGATCTCAAAAATATGTTTCAAGTATTTGAAAATAGTTTTTCCACATATTTTAATGTTGGAAACATTATTCTACGAAAGAACTATAGTGTTGCAATTCTCTTTGACAATGTTTACACAATGTCAAAGTTCATTCCATAGAGAAACAAAATCACAAATTCTTAGTCACTGGTATTTTTCCTCTATCATAAATAGACATACCACTTTGTATTTTAAATACTAACAATAAGGACAAAAAGAAATTGTACAATTTATTTCTATATTACATTGAAGTTTATAGAAAATCAAAAGTACAACACTGACTTATTATGTGAAGTTTTCATATTCTTCAAACCAATTGCATAGTCCAATTTATCCAGAGTATAAAACCACAAAAGTTTTTAGTCTACAAAAATCAGACACACTAACATTTCTCATGGAGTACAAAACTACAAAAGTCTTTTTTTTTCTCCAAACAGAATAACACATATTCTTTATCACATAGAAATATTTTTTTTATCAAATAGTCTTCCAACTATAATATTTTGACATACTATTTTATCAAATAAAATTATGCATCTCTCATTTTTGCAAACTAAAGAATTTTAAAAGCAACAATATTTGCCAAGTAAAATTCATTCCATAACATATGGTTTGCAGATCGTTTTCCAAAGATACACATGATAAAAAAAATCAAAGATGATTACTCTTAGAAATTATTCCTTAGACAATTTAATAAGAATATTACCTGGTAATCTTTAAATGGAATACCACAAAAATTATCTGTTACATTCTCACTTCGACCTTGCTAAACAAAGCAACGAATTATGGAGAAGTAATGCATTTATCTTCTACTTCCATGATCAGATTGTCTCAATCAGTAGAATACAAAAAATATTAACAGTATAATAATTTCCTTAAGATTGTTGTTCATCTTGTATTCCAAACATACTTATAGCAAAACTTTGAACATCTTTATGAGACAACAAAGTTTAAGAACATTTTCAAAACTAGAAAATTAAAACTAGTAGCGAAACTAGAATCAGAAACAAATTAGAAAAAATATACGAAATATTTTTCTTAAAAAAAATTGTTGTTAATATGTGTCAAAAGAATATTACTGATTCCAACAAACTTTGCAGAAACACGAAGTTACCAAGTTTGATGAACTAGTGAAAAACAAAAAGAATAGAAGAACTGAAATTAAAACACAAATCTAAAATTTGTAAAACACGTACCAGAATCTGGAAAAATTTTAATAGGAAAAAGATCAAGTCCACTGAACTCACAGTGTCCCCTTAAGGAAATTATTCCCCTCTAGTATCCGAGGTTTGATTTGGAATATGACCTCCCAGGGTAAAATGATCTCAATCACCAAAGTATAGATACCAAAAACTCTGGTGTCAGCGAACCACTCAACGGCAGTAAAGTACACTTAGAATACTAGATTTAGTAGTTGAAGAAGAAGTCCATACATTCTATATTTAAAATGAAAGGAAATCCCTCAATTTATAGAAAACAAAGGGTAGTGCGAAAAGGTTCTTATTGTGCCTTA